>CM064496.1:473238-689863 GCA_032716605.1 Paralithodes platypus
CTTCTCGCTGCGATGGGAGAATAAAAGTAGTATAGGTGAGTCGTTCCGGCTGAGCCGAAACATCCCTTGGAAGCCTTCCTCTTCTGCCGGGAGTTTGTTCTAGTTCAAGACAACGAACTGGTTTATTGGATCTGGCCCAACACCAGAACGCCACTAGCGAGGCGCCCGGCGAGGAAGAAACGCATTCACGAGACAAATCCCCGCCGGAATTATGATCCAAAACCTTAGATTCTAGCTATCAAGTCTTCGACAAAGATAGCAGAACACTTAACATAATAGTCAGGACAAACCAAACACCATAAAATCTAGTACTATATCTCATCGTCTAGTAGAAGAGGGTCACATAGTTTATGGCATACATAAAATGTAATAATAAATCTTAAAATTACATGACCTAGCCATAAACACACCCTACTGAGAGACTGGTCACGTAGAAGAACGACGAATTCGACGAATTACTCTTACCTCTAGGACAGTGCTTCCTAACCTTTTCCGACATCAGCACCCCTGTAGTAAGGTTTCACAGTCCAGCACCCCCTTACATCTGGTTACTGGAGTCACATTTGCTACACTAATATAAGGATAAAGTAAACATAAATGAAGTATTGCTTAACAATTTATTTTGCTCATTCTCCAATAATGATACATTAAAGAAGTGAATACTAAGCAAAACCGATATGAAAAAGAGAAAAGGCAAAAATTTAAGAGTATGGATAAACTTCAGATATAGAAAATGGGACATTCAGAGTGCTCTCACCAATGTTCCACCATACGAATGGTACAAGGCTTAACTATGTTTTCCGGAGCTGAATGTGAAGCCTTCTGCCTGATGCATTGGTTTGCCACCTCATAGGAAGCTTGAAGAAAGGGCTTCTGGGGTGGTTTGAATCCAAGTTGGGGCAATATGTACCTTTCTGATCATATCTAGCTCTCTTGGCCTTCAAGGCTTCGAGAGTCTGTTCTTGTTCTGCTGGGTGCTTTGCCTGGTGTTCTCGAAGTCTAGCAGGCTTCAAATTAGAGTTGCAAATAATAAAATGGCAGGTCATGCATTGTGCCCGGTCAACACCTCCCCTATCATCCAAAAGTGCAGTGAAGCCATAGGTGACATATTCATCACTCCATTTGCATGTCTTTGGCATGTTGACAATTTGCACAATCTCACAAACCTGTGAACAAAAGCATGGTATCACAGACTTAATAACAAAAGTAACCAACGTCAGGGATGTTCACAAATATTTCGTTTTCAATCATGGTGGTAATATGGTGCTTACGTTTCTCTTTTCTTACAATTATACAAAAAATGTAATCATATTATTGTTTGCAATTTTCTTTGTTTATTTGTACAGCATTTCCAGCACCCTCTAAAACTGATTTCAGCACCCCAGGTTAAGAAGCACTGCTAGTCTAGGAAGATCCAGCACTCTCCAACCATCTCGATGACAGGAATGTAGGGACGATGCATAAACCAGAAGCAAAACCCTTTACTAAGTAAAGCAGTTCTATACTTAAGGTTCTGCCGAAGAATAATAAAAACGCTTAACCCACCAAAACGGTGGCCGAAAAGCGCTGCCCTTCAAAAAAATAAAAGCCTCTAACCTATACTAGTTAGCCTAAGGCTAATAAACTAGAGGGAAAATAAAACACACCAAAATGGCGTCCCCGCCTTATCACGACCAAGGGACGCCACCACACAAAGCACCCTAAAACACAACTCCTGGGGGTCACGCTAATCAGCATGCCCTACCTAACTAATCTAGCCCTACTTAGATTAGTACAAATGAGCAAAAGACTCACAATCCGGACAGAAGAGTGGCGATTGAAGAGAGGTCGGAACCACACGTCTGCTCGGCGTGACCCCCCCCCCCCCATAGCAAAAGGAAGAGCACGCGCAGCGTCTCGATGCAAATCTACGCTAGGAAAAACATCTGAACTACGGGAAGCGTAAAACAGATGTGAGTTCTAATCTGTTTTCTTTTATTATTTTTAAATTATTTTTTTTCGTAGTGGCATCCGCATCATAAGGACGAGTCCATAAGTAATTATGAGCGTACGCTTACAATGAATTGGTCTCTGCGCTCCAGGGCGGGTGTTTTGAACAGCTGACTCTGGGGTTCAAAGAGTGCCATTACTGTATAAGGCATATCGTCAATGATTCCGGGGCCACTAATAAATATTGATATTGTGCACCGTACCAGTTAAGAATAAAAACGTTTGTAATATTTCCTTGTGTTTTATGTCTATTGCCTGTTACTTGTGTGGTGATTTGGGGAAATAAGGTCAGTCCTCACCCAATGGAGAGGTACCTTATTTGAAGATAACTGCACTTTCCCAGTCCGGGAATAGCAATCAGAATATACTTCGTTTCTTAGAAACGTGGCATAACAATTACCACACAGAAAAATCTTAATCTACTATTATTCTGACAATGCTTTATGTGACCTACCTTGGTTTTTGAAATATTGACTGCACTATATTGATTTAAGACTCACATCCCAGTTTCGATTGATGGTTCATATTTTAAGTAAATCATTTCAATACTTAGTTATAATAATGTAAGATTTTTTGTATCATAAATGACTAAATGAATGCCAGCAGTTATACAACACTTTTTGTAAACCTTTAGAGTATATTTTTAAATGTATTGTTTACTTTTAGACATAACAATACAAAAATATATATTAAAAAAAAAAAAAAAAAGGAAAAAATCAATGATTTAATCACCTGGATGGGACTCGTTAGCTTTGGTCGGCAACCCTTCTAGGGGAGATAACCTTATAAAAATCTGGGTGGATGGGACTTGTCAGCCATGGTTGGCAACCTGTCTAGGGAAGTAAACCTTGTACAAATCCATACTGCTACCTCAGGGTGAAGCAGGTTAGCGGATGGATTAGCTACACACCACTTTAGAAAAATAGTGCTAAAAATATACATAAAAGGCCTCGGAGTTGGATGGACCCTAAATTGAGTGATTAATCCTGTAAGTCCTTCAGTAAACTGGCATGGGTTGTCCCTCTTACAGGGGATAGGTCCACTTGTAGGCATTTTGTGTATGGCCACCCCCATTAAGGGGAGTAATTAAGGCGTCCAGCAATAGTTAAATAGATAGATTAAATAAATTTGATTTAATCATAGCTAACCCTGGTAGATGTCAAATCAACCTTTATATTTGTTGGTGATGTCAATGCGGATCATCAAGAGTGGTTGAACTCGGTCTCTCCAACTAATAGAAATGGTTTTGCTGTCTTGGATTTTGCAAACCTATCTGGTTGTGAACAGCTAATTCAAGGACCTACTCATATGTCTGGAAATTGTCTTGATCTAGTACTAACTGATATTCCTGGCGTTGTAGAAACTTCCGTTCTTGTACCTGTTGGCACTTCTGACCACAATGCCATCATGTGTAAAATTTATCTAGATTTTTCTGTTCCTGATATTACTCTCTCGCATAAAGTCTACCTTAAATCCCAAGTTAACTGGGACAACGTTTGTAATAATGTTTGTAATATTGAGTGGAATCTCATACTAAGATTCCATGACCCTGTTTCAGCTCTCAAAAATGTTCTTCTTGGTATCCTTCGCAAAAGAGTTCCATCAAAAGCAATTAAGTCTTGTATCAGGGATAAAGCATGGTTTAATGATGACTGCAAGCGTGCATTAGATGACAAACAGGCTGCATATCGTCTATGGAGGCGTAATCAAACCCCCTTGCAATGAGAAAATTATGTTGATCTAAGGGCAGTTGCACAGAGAGTTTATGCTGCTGCTGAGAGGGAATATAACTCCCATTTTCAGGATGTTCTGGCAAGAGCTACACAGCCTCATAAATGGTGGTCTGCTTTGAAGCTCTTTATTTGGAATAGATTCCTCCATGCCTCCTCTTTGTGATTCTGATGGCTCCATCTCTTTTGATCCACTATTGAAGGCCAATATTCTATCTAATATTTGTATTAATAAACAAAGTAATCAGGAATTGTCTTTGCCATTGACATGTTCCCTAGACCCAACCTCAATTCAATGGCATTCAAATCAGCTGAACTGAAAAGGTATTTGCTGGAGCCTTGATACCTATGGTGGCACAGACCCGGATGGGATTTTCCCTCTCTTCTTTAAAAAGGTTGCAATTGTCTTGGCACCTAAATTGGCCGTGGTGTTTAGGTTGCTTTTGAAATCAGGTAGTTTTCCTCTTTACTGGCGTAAGGCTAGTAACACTCCTATTCCAAAGGGAAATACTGCCTCATCATCTAATGACTATCGCCCTATCTCCAGTACACCTATCCTATCCAAGCTCTTTGAGAGGCTTTTGTCCAGACGCCTTTCCTCTTAGTGTAATAGTCAAAATTTGATACCAAACTCACAGTCTGGTTTTCGTAAAAGACTGGATACATGTGATGCGCTATGGACACTCACCCATGACCTGCAGTCTTCATTGGACCAGGGGCATGAGTCTCGGTTCTTGGTTATTGACTTTAGTTCTGCTTCTGACTTATTCAACCATAAAGCACTTCTGTATAAGTTACGACTCATCGGTATTGGTGGCAATATTTTTAGGATCTTTGAAGATTTTTGACGAATGGATCTCAGTCTGTGGTTATTGATGGGTGTCGTTCCCCTTCTGTTCCTGTGGTTTCTGGCGTTCCACAAGGCAGTGTCCTTGGGCCTTTGATTTTTATTGTTTTTATTGCTAACCTGATCTCCAAGCTTGAAAATAAACTAATCTCCTATGCCGATTATACTACTTTAGCCAAAATTACATAATGGTGTGAACTTAGGGGTATGAAACTTAATGCTAGTAAAACACACTCCATTATCATCAGTAGCCTAGATCTCGTACCTTGGATCTTCCCTATCCCTATCTACAAGTTTCAGGAGAGCAAATTGAGAATGTGGATATTCTGCGTTTGTTGGGAGTTACTCTGGATCCCAAACATACTTTTGAAAAGCATACTCGTTCTTTCTCCTCTTTCATTTCCCATAACTTTGGTCTGCTCCGCAAGTGTTATAAAACGTTTGCTTGTGACGCCATAGTTATCAAGTCTTTTTATGCTTTTATTTTGCCACAATTCGAGTATTGCTCACCTGTCTGGTTGTCAGCAGCTGACTGCCATCTCAAGTTGCTTGACAGGTCCCTGAATTCTATCAGTTTTATTCAACCTCATTTGTCTCTTGATCTGTATCATCAGTGTAAAGTTGGTGCCCTTAATCTTTTATTCAAAGTTTTTAACAATCCTCAGCATCCCTTACATGGGGTCCTGCCTGGGCCCTATGTTCAGGCTCGTGCAACTAGATTCACAAGCAATCTTAATGATCTTGCCATGAGCCGTGTGAATTTTTCTACTACACAGTTTTCAGTGTTTTGTGCTGGCCAAGGTTGACTTGTGGAATCAGTTGCCAAATGAGCTAGTCAATTCAGCTCATATCTTCGTTTTTAAGTCTAGAGTTAATGCCTTTTTTATAGTATTAATTATATTTGTTTAACTTATTTAATTCTATATATTGTATTGTATTTTATCTATACTTGGCATCCTACATTGTGTAATCTTTTATTATTCAATTTATTTGTGTTCAGTGTCTTTTGTTTTGTCGTTCTTCTTAGTTGTTGTAGTCTCTCTCCAATGCCTCCGGGTGTTTTGTGTGGATTCATCTTGTTGGTGTGTCTGCACCCTGGTTGGAGGCTTCGGCATCTCATACAATAATAATAATAATAATTAAAAGGCCACTAAACTCTGCTGCATTAAAATATTAAATATAAGTTTTTTATATACTTTTAGTACTGTAATCATAACGAACTGTGAAGTAAATATATCGCTTTAACATACATACATGAATTTAAAGACTGAGTGCTTCACATGAAGTGCGGTTCCGGTCTCACATCCTAATAATGCCAGCGTTCCAGGCAGTTTTGTTCAGAGCTGCCTCACTTGTCAGGTATACTGTATACAGTATATTCGAGATCAGACCATAAGGTCTGATTTTTCGTCTTTCTTGGTTTGCCCCTTGGTGCAGCTCCCTCCACATTCATGGACTTGCATTTTTTCACCCAACTTAGTTCATCCATCCTCTCCTCATTCCAAACTATTCAAGCTTGCTAGTATGCATCTCATCACTGATACTCTTGACACCTAACCATCTCCTCTGCTCTTCACTAGATATTCTATCTTCCAATTTGGCCCCACATATGCATCCCACCATTCTCATCTTGTTAGGTTCCATTCTGTTGATATCATCCACTTTGGCAGGCAACCTTCTGTCATTGCGCTTCTAACACATTAAGCGTACACCTTTCCCTTCAAGGGGAGAGGGAGTTTTCTCATGGTAAATAGTAGTAACAGTTCTCTTACCTTTCCCCAGCCGCATCTAATTAACACCTCGAGTACCAGAGACGCACGTTATACGTCACCTATGTATGTAACGCTAAACCCCAGCGACGCATAGGGTGCGTCGGAGTTAATTACTCTTGTCCTATGGCACCTAGAGGGTTCAGATTTGTATGGGAACTGCTTTAGTATCCCACGCAACAATACCGATGGTTGGAAACCCTCTAAGTCCAGCCGCATGCGCGTAGGCGCGCACAGGAGTGATTTACCAGTATTTTGCCTACTCATCTCCCCATGTTAATTGCGACTTTCCGCCACCCTGCAGGACCCCTAAATGACCGAGGTGAGCAGGGTTTTTTTTGTGGTTTTTCCTTCATTACTAACCCATCCCATGTGTTTTCAGGAGAAACAAAAATTGTTTGACAATGTGCCGGGCCTGGAGTGTACATTTATTATAAATCAGCTGGTACTCAGGGGGTTAAGAGGAGGTGTGGTGGAGTGGTCATGCCACTGGACTGGTAATCCAATGGTCCCGGGTTCGAATCCCGATGTATCAATGAGAAGATATTACAGTATTGGGATGGAATTTGTGCTGTACCTAGTATCAGTGCATTACCACAAAGCCCACCGAAACGCCCCCCCCCCCCCCCACCCCCCCCCAAAAAAAAACTCATTGTTCCCTGATTTTATAGCATTGTATGAATATTCCCATATTCAAAATAAGCTACAGGGGGGCAATGCCTAGTGAGTTAATTGCTCAATAGGTGGCGTTCTAAGAGTGAGGGTCCGAGTCTAAGGGGTGAGACAGTGAAGTGCATAAGGCGGAGCAGCTTCAGAGATGGGGCTGCTTCGAGTCGTGGGTGGGCAACCAGGCTCCGTGCATCTTGCGAAGGTAAGACGGCAGGGGCTGGTTGCAGCTCCAAACACTTCACATGTCTCACTCCCTAGACTGGAACGAGACCTCACGGGCTTCACCGTTGAATGTACAGGCTCTCAGCCTATGCCCGTGAGGGAGTAGTTGGAATATAGAAAAGAAAAACAAAATGATGGCGATAGTGGTGGCCTCGGCTCCACCACTTTTACATAATCATTTTACATTTTAATACAGCTACAGTTTGGTTACACTCGTTCATCTATTAACTATTTATTATTGATTATTATTGAGTATATTGATTATTCATTTATTTCACCATTGTAACTAATTTTAAGTCGCTGTCCACAGCTTTCATGCATCAATTCAGACTGCAGAAAATCATTGACCGTGTGGTTATTCTTGTACTTAATGGACTGTAGAATTTACCCAACTACAAAATAGTATATTTACCTGGTTAGTGGAGCGTAGGCGACGGGAAAGGGGATTTATGTTGAAACAAGGCAACAAGATGGCGATAGAGTTGGTGATAAATGAGCAATGATCAAAAGGAAATTAGTGGACAGTTAAGGACAGAAGGGGGCCTCTAAACTTAATTCATGAGGATGATGATAGATGATCGGTGGAAAGCTACATTAAGGTTAGTATTATCGTGTTAATGGAATGGGGTGAGAGAACTAGTTGAGTTAGGTCTGGTAGGGAAGGCAGTTGGAGAGCGAAAGAGGTTCCCAGATAAGATTTGTGGGAACCTGATAGTTCCACGCATGCGCAAACAGATCAGGACATATTTTCCCTTCCTTTAAAAAGGTGAATTACACAAAGATGATAAAAAAAGTGAGATAAGTTATCTAGCAAAACGTTAAATGCTCTAGTATTACACCATTATCGGGAATATCCTTAAATTTGCCCCTAACATATAAAATAAATAGGGTCAAGTTAAAGGTAAATTTCTGTTGCCTGACAACTATCGGGAATTTATGACGTCATCATCGAATTTATGACGTCATCACAATACTGGAAGGCGGGAAATATGCAAGGCACTCAACTATCAGATGCCGCCAGATATTAAACTGTTTAATATTTGTTTTCTTTACTGACTTAAATTTACTTTATTATACACAAACCTGAGCATCCTTATTATGTTTTGATGCATACAAAATATACATCTTACGAGGTATGCAGCTTATGTAATTCACCTTTAATTAATTACCTAAGTTTATAGGAATCATATATTACCCAGTATCTAATATAGAACATAATTGAACGTTCTTCCCATTTAAACTAAATTGTATTATTACGATTCTGAATCCTACAAACTTATATTTATAACTTAAGATTAAACTTAATACTAGACTGTCCATGCTCTCGGAATAAAAGTATGGACAGACCGCTTGCTTGTGGCTGTGACGAAAGCGTGAGTCAGCTGACAGACTGACTGCGTGTGCTTGTTTTTGTACATTTTGCGGACCACCCACCATGACAGCTAAACTTTCGCTAGCACAATTTAAAGTGGTTTTATTGCCCTGTAATAGCTCCAGGAGCTCAGAAGCTCACCCGATGTGCCCGGTGAAGACTCAATTTGCCTGCCAGGGTGGCCATCTGGCGGGAATGGGCTAAGTGGTGCTAGGAGGGGAAGAACTTGCCTTCATACTTCTTTTGTAGCTCAAAAAATAGTTGAGAAAGGTTGTCTGTGACACTTTCTCATAGCTCTCACCCTAACCATGCCTCTCCTAGGCTTTCCATTGTCATTTAAGAGTAACCAGTGGACCAAAATTCTTATATTAAACTCATTGCCACAGACAAAATTAACTAGTGTTTATTCACAGCTGAGGTAAGGACATTGAACACAAGTTACTTGTTTTATTTTATATTTCTTTAGCCTCTTTCCTTTAGAGAAAACCAATGGGTTAAAGATGATGACAAACTATACAATTGTACAGCTCTTTAGGGTTGTAATAATAGTCCTTATAAAATTACAATACAGCTTATAAATTAGCTTAGTAATTAACACAAAATAACTTTATATGGCTCAGCTGTAGGTACACCTGGATTCAAAGTATATAATTTACATCCTTGAAGATAATACCCATACATTTCTGACACACTTATAAGAGAATCTAATGGACAAAACAAAAAAACAAAGAAAGGAGAGATTGAAAACAGCTGAAAAGCATTAACCTTTTCTGTACCTGCGACATCCTTTTCATTTTATTCTAGCTATGTTTAGAGGATTTTGTGCTGCTTAAAAGAAGGATCTGTGGTAATAAAAAGGGTTAAAAGAGATCGTTTGAAGCCTGGTAATTGCTGGAGGCCCTTTTAAAACTCAATAAAATCATCTAATAGTAGCTAGTATAAAGTTAAAATGACGTCACTGGTACAGAAGGTGTTAAGAATATGTTATATTACAGTCGGAACTCGGGTAACGCGCGTTTACAAACCGCGGCTTTGCTCATACGCGGGTACCCCTAAAAACCCAAGTACGGCCAGTTATGCGCTTTCCCTCGATCTAACACGGCTTCGGCCCTGGCGGTTGGTCGGAGATAGTGAAGGAGGTGGAGAAAGGAGGAAAAAAGGCTCATGTTGCTCATAAATATGGCGTTAACCTTTTTAAAGGCGAAGCTATAGTATTTCAAACGTCCCGCCATGCGAAGGTATTTTGGTTAATTCCTGACAAAAATAGTCATATTTACCATTAATTATAGGTTTGAGTCCCGAAGGGAATAAATAAAGCCTAATATTTAGTAGTGGCCCTGGAATCATTGACAATATGCCTTATACAGTAATGACACTCTTTGAACTCCAGAGTCAGCTGTTCAAAACACCCGCCCTGGAGCGTAGAGACTAATTCATCGTAAGCGTACGCTCATAATTACTTACGGACTCGTCCTTATGATGCGGATACCACTACGAAAAAATGTATTAAAAAAATAATAAAAGAACAAAATTAGAACTCTTATCTGTTTTACGCTTCCCGTAGTTCAGATGTTTTTGCTAGCGTGGATTTGCATCGAGACACTGCGCGTGTTCTACCTTAACTGATATATCAAGACTTTTAAGAAAACATCAGAACGAATGGGAAGGGGATGGATGGGAGGGCCGGAATCGTCAATGATTCCGGGGCCACTACTAAATATTAGGTTTTCCTTCTTCCTTTCGGGGCTCAAACCTTTAATTTAATAGTGGCCCCTCCATCATTGACGATATGCCTGATATCACAAGTTTGGAGGGGGACAATTTGTTAGTAGTCTTGGCAAATCCAACGTCAAGGCTATTAACCTAATTGCAATGACGACTTGTCTATTTTGACTGCTATGTCGTCATTCCAACCGCGGTTAAAAAGAAAACGTCTAGAGTCTACTCCTTATTTTGCTCTAGGAGACGTTGTACATTAACCAAAACTACCACCGAAGGTGAAAAAAGTATAGAAGAGAAGAAAAGACCCTCTCTTGTTATCATTTTTTCACGCGTCGCCATTGTTGAGTCCGCTTTTGTTGTGCTCCTTCAATTCACCCTGTTTTAGGTTCGTTTCGGCTTTTCTGGCCTTCTTTTTGTTAGACAGATGTTACGTGATCTAGGACACACGTAAATGGGCTCCTCAGTGTGTTTAATGGAGACGCGTGTGGAAATAGCTACCGAAGGTACGGGGGCGCCTGGCGTTCCTCGTATGTGTTTTTCATTCCTTTCTCTTTTCATATTCTTTTTTCCTGTGTCTGGGCATAGTTTAGCTTATTTTAGCCTAGCTTGTTTCTCATTCAGGAATTGCTATGCCCTATGAGTTTTCATATTTTTATAGCCTAGGTGTACAGTTGGTTCACAATCTGAGATTTCGTGGTGGCGGTGCTGTTTGTAGGGTTTGTGTCGGCCGCATTATTAGCGTTATTCCCGAGTCCCCCTTACGAGCCTTCACTGTGTCTCAAGGGCCTGGGCGCTTGGTGGTTCGTGATATCCAGGGGTACCCTACGGGGGCCTCTCCCTCACACCACAGGGTTTTTCGCCCCTGACACATTCTCTCCTCACGGCTAGGCCACCCTTTTTCTCGCCAGTTTCATTTACTGGTTTTTGTGTTCCCTTCCTGTTTTCACCTCCATCCTTTCATTCCCTTTTGCCCAATCCTGGGGTACCCTACGGGGGCCCCTGTTTGTGCCGAACCACCCTTCCTGCCACTTCTCCTCATGGGCTTTGCTCTATCTCTGTGGGTGGGGTGGTTCCTGGGGGATGTGCCTCCTCTCCCCTGGTGTGTCTTCCTTGCCTCTCCCTTGACCGGTTGAGTCAGGATATTCAAGGAAGACACTGCTCAGCTTGATGGCCATCGTCGCTTGGAGTCATAAGGAGTTGACGCTTTTTTCTGGGCCTGTGTTGGTTTTACCTAGACGCTCCTCTCGCTTTTTCGGCGCCGGACCATCTCGGCCGGTCCCGCAAATTTGCGGAGTGCTCGATTCGGTCCACGGACGATTCGGCTCCCCGCAAATTTGCGGAGATCGCTGGGGGGTCTCGCGGTGAGGCGGGAGGGTTGTGTCGGTACGGTTATGCCTCCATTGGCCCGCAAATTTGCGGTTATAGTTGGCTTTCCCGGTGACCCTTTTTTGTGTCATCTTGTTGCCTGGTACTATATTGGTGTATGCACTTGCCTGGTGTTATGGACCCTGCATGTGAGGTGTGAGTGGTGGTTAACACTTTCTCCATCTTTGCAGGTTCTGCTTGTGCTCTTCCGCCTCACCCGCCCTCCTCACCTCCATCGGTGCTCCCGGTTTAGAGTGAGTACGACTTCCAGTTTGCGTGTGTGTTCCTGTTTACCCATGCTCATTCCCTGGTTTTTATTGGACATTATCTTCACTTACTCCGTCAACGTGCTGCTTATGGTGTGTGTTCTTCCATTGCAGGTGGGATGCCTTGCTTTCGCCAGGGCTGTGGCTCCCCGTGCTTGGACTGCCACAGGTCCTGCTTGCGGCATTCGCAATGTGTGTCCTCTACGGCCTACCTCCCGGCTTTGTGTGGGCCGTGTATGGACCTGGTGGATGTGGTGGACCATCACCCTGGTTCCTCTGACGCGGCGGTGGCCTCTGCATCCCTTCAGTCTGTGTGGGCGGTGGTCTCCCACCACATCAGGACTGTGGGCCACCGTTCCCCGGCCTTTGTTGACGACCGGATCCGCGTCGCCCTGGGCATCCCTGACCCGTCTGGGGGCCGTTTACCTGGCCCTCTCCCTGCTCGGGCCCTCCTCCCTGGGTCCCGTGGTCGGTCGTCGCATCGTCGGGTGGATCCCCAGCTCCGTCCACGCTCTCGCTCTCCTCGTCGCTCGTCCTCTACTGCCCCTCCTCGTCCGCCTGCTCACCTTGCCTCCGCCGTTCGCCCTCGTCATGGTTCTCGCCCTGAGGCCGGGTTTAGCGTCTCTGCCCCTGTACGCCCTCCCCTGGCCTCTCCGGATAGGGGCTCTACTACCTTCCGCCCGCTTCCCCTGCACAAAAGACGTCCTCTTCATTTGTCCTCTACTCGCGCGGATGTTCATGCTGTAGCTGGCCCTCTGCTCCCTCCTTCTACTCTGTCCAGGAGGGTCCGCCAGGATGTAGTTGCTTCTCCTCCTACTTCTCCTGCTTCGGTGCCTCTTCTTCCTTCTCGGTCTCGTCCCAAGGTGGAGGTTCCTCCCTCCTCCGCCTCGGTGTCGGGCCGCCCTGTTCTCTCAGCCCCGGGGATCCTTGCTCTGTTTCCCCCCGCGGCTCCTTCTGACCTCCTTTCACCCGGCCAGCCTTCCCCCTCCCGTCATCCTGCTCCTCTTCCTTCTTCTATTCCTGATCTTCGCTTGCCGGCTCCCCGTGAGGGTACCCCGCCGCTTGACTCGGTGGAGTATAGCGAGGTTTCGGGGTCCCCTTTCTCGGGGGCTGACGTGTCGCTGGAAGAGGGGGATGGTGATGTTTCCCCCTCGGGCGTTAGTGATCGGGAACGAGACCCTCAGGACCGTCACGGCCGTCGTCGCTCGCCTTCTTTGGGCCGCGACGCTGCTGTTTCGTGTCATGGGTCTCGCTCTCGCTCACGCTCGCCCCTGCGGGCCGAACTATCTTCGAGGGGGTCGCTCTCTCGGATCGATTTTCGGCTATGCAGGGGTGGGTTGTGTCTCACTTCGACGCGCGCTTGGAGGCGATGCAAGAATCCCTCTTATCGCGCTTCTTGGCGGTGACACAACCTCAGCGCCTCACCCAACCTGCCCCTGCTTTGGTCCCCCTCCCCTCTGCGGTGGACCACATTCCTTCTCGCCCTGCTTCTCCGCCTGCCCGGTCGTCGGCTAGTACTGCTCCTGCCCTGGCTCAGGTGGTTGCCCCTACTGTCTCCCATGCGGGGGTCCTCCGTCTGCTAGGGCAGGGTCCGCGCTTGCCCCCCATCCAAAAGGCCAAGGTCCCGTCGCGGACTATGCCGCTCCTCTATGGCTCCTTGGCTGTTTGGAAGGGGGTGCAGGCCTCCCACCCGGAGCGTGCTACCGACTTCCCGTCAGGTGAGAGGGCCCTACCTTTGGACTGGTCGGTCCAAATAAATGATAAAATGCAGTTCAGGGCGATCAGGGTGGATGGTCAGGTGGCCGACGTGGAGGTGCGGGCGTACCCGACAAGGACTGACCTTCAGTACTTCTCGGTGAAGCCCAGTCTGCAGTCTGCTCCTCGGACTAAGCTCTGGTCAGACTTCAGCCGCCAGGACATCCTTCAGGATGTTCAGTCCCTGGCTGTGTTAACGGGACTGTCCTCCTATGGGACGGGTTTGTGCGACGACGGTAAGCCTGGCTTGGCCGTCGTGCTCGATAACCCTCTCCCATTGGAGGCCTGGTTTGCTGAGGCCTTAGACTTTGCCAACCGTTCCGTCGACAGATCTATTTCAGTCCCTCCCCCAGAGTCGTCACTGCTTTTGCCTCCTCTGGTATCTGTCGGCGGATTGGATGGCAAGTTCTGGTCCTGGATTAGCGCTCCCAAACTTGAAATTTGTGCTATTGCTAACCCGTTCTTCTCCCACCCAGATAAGTCCTCTGTCGACAGGGATTTTACCTTGCGGCAGAGGGTGGCGAACTTATTGTCTTGTCTTCTAGGTTCCCTCCAGACGTCTGTTCACCACCTGCGACTTATCGAGGCGACTGCACCTGGCGATCTTCGCGAGGGCTTGGACCACGTTCGGCGGATCCACCTTCAGCTCGCGGTGTCTTTGGTTCCCGAGCTGAAGGCGGTTTTGTGCGAGGCAACTCGACAACGCCAGACGGTAAGGTCCTCGTTCTGCCGGAAGGCCCCTTTGGATATTCGTCAGGGTCTATTATACTCTGAGCTATATACATCGGGGCTTTTTGCGCAGGATGCTTGGGAACGCTACGCTTCTCTGTCAGCGGACCCTGCTTACGTCACGCAAAGACGCGCTGTGTCGCGACCGGGGTCTTCGCAGTCCCGTCCTTCTGCCGGTCCCCTTCGGGGTGCTGCCGCCACTGCTGCCGCCAAGAAAGGGCGCAGGAAAGGGAAGTTGCCGGCCAGAGCGTCGGTTCCGCCTCGCACTTCTGCTCCTGCTCCCTTTCATCCCCGCCGAGAAGGGGCTGGCCAGCCTTCCACTTCCGGCCGCACTTCGACGGGGTCTGACATACGACGGACAGGGGATGGGGTGACCCGCCCTTTTCGGCGAGGTGGGGGGGGTAGGGGTGGTCAACGTGGCTCTTATGACCGCAGGGACCGTACCGGGGGACCCTCCACGTAAAAAAATGTGTAGGTTCTCCAGGTCGGTCTCCTCCTTGTTCTCCTTCTCGCCTCGCAGAAAGGGTCGCTCACCTCATCTCGGGGGCTCCCACAGGTTATTTTCGCCCTTGCGCCCTTCAGTGGCCACGAGGGACGTGGGGGCGGAAGATTGCACGGAGGGGTCTAACCTGGAGATGGAAGTCCAGACCCCCACTCAGCTCTTGTCAACGAAGCCGGCCTGTCTCTTCGGAGGTGGCCGACGTGATTACATCCATGCACGAGCAGGGAATCGTCAAGGAGGTGAAAGCCGGTCTACCGGTTTTCCTCTCCCGTGTTTTTCTGGTACCAAAGAAGGACTGCGACGCGATGCGACCGGTGGTGGATCTGTCGGCCCTCAACGGGCACATCGTGAACACACGGTTTCGGATGCTGACGGTGCACCAGGTACGACTGGCCCTGCGACCTCTGTCGTGGGTAGTGTCGCTGGACCTCAAGGATGCGTATTGGCACGTTCCGATCCATCCTCGTTTCCAGCGATTCTTGGCCGTTCAGACTTCCGATCGTGTGTTCATGTTCGACAGACTTCCCTTCGGTCTCAACATCGCGCCGCGGATCTTCTCGAAACTGGTAAAGCAGGCTCTGGATCCTCTCCTCAGGGGCGGCCTCCAGATCCTGTTTTACTTGGACGACTGGTTGATAGTTTCAGACACCCTAGAACAGTGCGTCCACGACACCCTCACAGTAGTTCAACACATCACACAGTTAGGGTTCAACATCAATATTCCCAAGTCGCGCCTGACCCCGTCGCGTGTCGTGACGTGGGTAGGTCTCGAATGGGATCTGACCAACGCTACAGTGACCCAGAGTCAGCCAAACGCGGTGAAACTTCGCAGGAAGGTCTTCGCCGTGTTGCACTCGGTCTCCCTCACGAGGAGGATCTGGGACTCGTTAGTGGGTTCGCTGAATTGGGCCGCTCTGACCATTCCCTTAGGGAGGCTCAGGCTGCGCCGCCTGATACTCATGGGCAACAAGGTGTTTCCGTTGGCCCCTATGGATCGGCTCATGCCGATCCCGCGTACCATTCACAGACACTTAGGACACTGGGTTGCTCGGGGCACGCTCTCTGCGGCTGTGCCCTGGACCGCCCCCCCGCCGACGATCTGGGTAGATACAGATGCGTCGAGCGAGGTAGGGTGGGGTTACCAATCCAACCTGGGACATCAACATCACGGCAGATGGGTGGGACACACACACCTACACATCAATGCCCTCGAACTGTTGGTTCCCTTGTTCTTCCTGAGGGACCACGCGCTGGCCCTTCGGGGAAAGTCGGTGGCCTTCAGGATGGACAATCAGACAGCTGTCCACTGTATCCAAAAGCAGGGGTCCTCCAGGTCTTTGACTCTGTTGGGGATCTCAGAGAAGTTGTTCTTCCTCGCGAACCGACACAACATCTCCCTGCACGCCTCCTACCTGCCCGGGACTGCCAACCTGTGGGCGGACGCCCTGTCGCGAGGACGGGGCGTTCTTGTAGAATGGGCAATGAAACAGACTGTATTCGACGACCTCGCAGCTTCCTGGGGTGTTCCGGAGGTCGACTTGTTCGCATCGAAGGAGACGCGCAAGTTGCCTCAGTTACTGTCCCTCCGGACTCGCACTCCGGAGGGGGGTCCGGACGCTTTCATGGAAGACTGGAACAGGTGGCAGTCGATATACATATTTCCGCCACCAGACGCACTGTTGATGTGCAAAGTCCTCGCGCGACTGCGGCTGTACCGCGGCAGAGTCTGGCTAATAGCGCCTCTGTGGCCAGCCCAGGCTTGGTACTCCCAGTTGAAGCGGTGGTGCCCGAGTCCGGTCCCTCTCCCTCTCTCAAACTTCCACTTGAGCCAGGTTGGCGACCTGCGGACCTCGTTGGCCTTCGCATCGTGGATGTTCGTGAGGCACGGTGGCTCCCAGTCCACGGACGGGACCTGACTGACTTCCTGAAGCGTTCATGGACGTCTTCGACTTGGGGGACTTACGAGTCCCACTGGAGGTCTTTTACTAGGTGGATACAGGACACTCACCAGACTGTTAGCTCTCCTTCCCTCGTCCTACACTACTTGTTTCACCTCTTCCGTACACGTCGCTCTCAAGTCAACACTATACGTAACCACTTGTCTGCCATCCGGGAGGTCTTTGAGTCCGTCACTGGGCTGGTCGTTCCACCGAAGGAGCTGGATTCCTTCATGAAGGCTGCCTTCAGGGAGCGACCGCCTCCGCGCCAGATCCCTCCTCAGTGGGATCTGGGGCGTGCTCTGGACCTTCTGGCTTCACACATATACACGGGACACTACACCGGTTCAGTTGCTCGAGCGTACACTCTTCCTTGTCGCTCTGGCCACTGGGGATAGGGTGTCTGAACTAGCTGCCATGTCGCGGTCCCAGGAATGCATGCGATTCTCCCCGTCCTTGAATGTCGTCACGTTAGCCCCCTCCCCTCATTTTGTTGCCAAGAATGAGAGAGAGACCCACGTTTTCAAGCCTTTTACCATCCAGGCTTTAAAGCGTGGGCATACTCACCATGTGTTGTGCCCGGTGCAGGCCTTGCACTCCTATGTTGGGTCTGTGGCTCCGACTTCGGGTACTGCTGTGTGGGTGTCTCCTCGGACTGGTAGGAGGCTCTCGAAGGTACAGATAGGACGCCACATTTGTCGGGTCATTCGTGCCAGTAACCCTGCTTGTCGGGGTTCTGCGCACGATGTGCGATCCTTTGCTGCCTCCTTACGGTTCCTGCAAACTCGTTCGTTGCCTGACGTCGCCTCGGCGGGTTTGTGGTCTTCTGTCCATACCTTCGTCTCCTCCTACCTCTCCATGTCCATTGTTAGACCCCCTCGGCCTGTGATAGCTCTCGGGAGTCGTGTTTCCTAGGGCTCTCGCGCAGTTGCCTGGTCTTCCCCCCTCGTCACTTTTTCTTTTCCTTTGTTTTCTTTCGAAAAGGGGGGGAGGGAAGTACGGGTTTGCAACACTGGATTACAAGTTTGGGGTTATGTTATATGTATACAGTACATAAGTGTTTTTGCCTCATTGATAATTGTGTTTTGTTTTTGTGATCAGTGTTTTGTTCATTTTGGAAGAAAAGGGATTTTGTGTACAGTACTTTTTGGTTTAAGACAAGTCTATGGTTTTGCATTACTATGAATGACGGGCACGTGTTAAAACTGCTCTTTTTAGCTACTCCTCAGTTTTTCACTCTTTTATTAAACTCTCTTGTTTAAATTGTGTTTCTTTGTCATTCATAATTTTGTCTTATGCATTGTTTTTTTTGGTAGGTTGGGCTTGGATGTCCTCCTCCTATTTGTTATGCAGCCTTGACGTTGGATTTGCCAAGACTACTAACAAATTGGGAGGTTTGACGTACCTCCCAACCTACCAAATAGGAAAACCTACTATTTGGTAGTAGTCTTGGAAAATCCAACGTACATAATACCCTCCCTCACGCCGGACCCCTGCCCATCCGCGTTCTTCTGCTGACGTGAGATGTGATAACAAGAGAGGGTCGCTCATGCGCACGTTCGACAGGGATCGGCGCATGACGGAACACGGGATGGGCCTTGAGCGGTAACTAAGGTAAACCCCTTTTTCTTCTCTTCTATACTTTTTTCACCTTCGGTGGTAGTTTTGGTTAATGTACAACGTCTCCTAGAGCAAGATAAGGAGTAGACTCTAGACGTTTTCTTTTTAACCGCGGTTGGAATGACGACATAGCAGTCAAAATAGACAAGTCGTCATTGCAATTAGGTTAATAGCCTTGACGTTGGATTTTCCAAGACTACTACCAAATAGTAGGTTTTCCTATTTGGTAGGTTGGGAGGTACGTCAAACCTCCCATTCGTGACAAATAACAACACCACTAAAATAAATAGGATGAAAATAAACCTATTGCTTAGAGCTCTATTTTTTTTATTTTGTGACAATATATAAAAAAGGGGTAGCCTACAGGTGGAGTACTTAAAAAGTCACCCGTGTACAACTTCCTGAAACCTTGGATAGAGGTTGTAGTAAATTGAACTACATATAAACATTCATAGTATATGTACAAAAATACAAGTACATGCATATAACAACATATGTAACTGTACAAAAAATAAAATACCTGTGCATTCATATCACCATGTATTGTACAAAAATAGTTTGATTCATTGACTAGCTTCGAGTCTGAGGAACATCGATAATGATTATCACAATGTGCAACCGCTCAACCACGTCCGGCGGGCTGAGTGTCTTAGCTATAAACAACCCCCCTCCCCCCCTCTTTCTTAAAACTAGCAAAGCACTGAACAACTTAGACCCACTGCCTTAATGCGACACAGGTCATACGTGGATTTTCTAAATTCACAGACAGGTAACGTGACAAAAAGGTGTGATTGGAGGTCCACAGATTAGTCTGCTGAATATCATTAACAGAAAAATTCTTCAGAAAACGAAGTGACACTGCCCACTTCCCTAAATCATGAGCCTGTCCAACAGCTGCAGGATTACTCTCCTTTATTACATCAACCAACAGAGCTGCCAAGTGCCACTTTGTGAGACGTTTGCCTGTCTGAGAAACCCAGAGAGCTCCCGGCTGGTTAGGCTGGGACACTCCAATGTAGGTTAAAAGTGACTTCACCGGGCATAATCTATGATGAGTGTCACCTAGTTTGAGTGCCGGTACCTCAAACTCTGTTAACACCTGATCCTGGTGTTCGTTTTTGGCGATAATGTGGGCGAAGGTGCAATTTGAACACTCGCATTGCGCCGCGCGAACCTGAGACAATTTGGTTTGTTGCTCATCGCCGCCAGCTCAGATACCCGGTTACCTGTAGCCAAGGCCATCAGGAACACAGCCTTCTTTAAAATTGAATCAAAAGCAGGGTTGTGACTAAATTTCTGAGAATGAAGTAAAGTCAAAGTTTTGTCGAGTGACCAGGTAGGCATGAGCTGACGTGATGTGTGGGCGAAGCTTGAAACATGCAGATGGTTCGGCCACATGGAACGTATGGAAAGCGAGAGAATGACTAAGAGGGTGTACGAGAGTGAGGTGGAGGGACAGAGAGGGAGAGGTAGACCGAATGAGAGGTGGAAGGATGGAGTGAGGAAGTACATGAACGAAGGCTGTGCTGGTTGGGGGGAGGGGCGTCGACTGACTGGGGACAGAGGTGCATGGGGGCGGTTCGTTCGTGGCCACCCCTTCGGGGATCACGGCATCAGGCAATAGATAGATAGATAGATAATTGCAGTCATGTGATTTTTTAGTATGACTACTGACAAGCCCTTATGTTCAAACAGATAATCTAGGTATTTGAAAATTAAGGACACGGAGGCCACGGTCTGGTCAGTCTTAACAATCCAAGTAGTGAAAGCTCTCTAGTGAGATTGGTACAGTCAGGTCTCGATATACACGGGTTTTATATACACGGTTTCGTTTGGACACGGTAACCTCAAAGTTCCAAAGTCGGCCACAAACATGGAAAAGTCGGGATCATATACGGGTGGCGGCCCAAGCCTTGGTATATATTATTATGTTTATATTTATATATTTTTTTTGTTCTCAAGATTAAGAATGTTATTTATGCATCAAATGTCTGTCTGGCTATCTATTTAACCCGTCCAGCCCCAGCGACGCGTCTGACGCGTCGGCGATGTATGTAACGCACAGCCCCAGAGACGCGCCTGACGCGTCACCCTAATTGCGCCGACCGTAACCTCAGGTGTAGCCACTCAAGAGGGCTCAGATTTGTATGGGAACTGTATACGTATCCCACGCAACCGTGCCGATGGTTGAAAACTCTCAAAGTCCACGTGCGCGCGAGCGCGCAATAACCTGTTTTTTTGGGATAATTGCCTTCAATTTTTTACTCTTGTAAAATCCGTTTTCGGGGGCTCTGTAGGACCATTTTTTAAGCTTTTTGAGCGGTTTTTCGTGGTTTTTCCTTCATTCCTACATTCGCTATCTGGAATAAAACCATTTTTTGAAAACCGGCCGGGTTCTGGTGCGCAAACATTACAAAACTAGCCGGGGCTCCACGGGTTAATGCATCTATCTCCCTTATACATAAATATAACTATGTCTTATTTGGTATTTTTTTAATTTATGAATCATTTCTAATACAGGGAATTGAAAACAATATTACCCTTCCAACACACAAATAATAAAATTATAATGAGAGTCAATAAAAAATATCTCCTTTGTCTTTTCAGAAACTTAAATCCGTCTCATATAATTTTGTATGTTATCGATCATTTGCCCGTAGCAACTATCTCTCTCTCTATACATTATCTAGCCCCTTTAACCCTTTGGCTGCGGCCATTTTTGGGATATTTAGGGCATATTCAGGCACTCCTGAATGATAAATCAAGCATCTGCATTAAATGAAGTGTATTCTGCCGAAAACTAGGCGAGAATAGCTTCAAAATGACACCAGAACGGGCCCCGTACGTGGTCTGGTTCACCCGCAGTGGTGCCAGTGAAACGCGGGAAACCCGCTATTATGTAACACTCGCTCGCATGGCTACACTGCTGGGAGACACAGAGAGAGACCCGCGCGAGACACAGTCAACCTCAGTGAGCCGCTCGGAGCTCTGAGGGTCGGAGGTGGGCCCCTCACGCTCCCGCTCACTGACACTCAATTTTTACGGTTTTTACAGGCTTTTAAAGCCTGGAAATTGCTGTAACTTGCCAAAACATTCCAGAACGTCACCCGCAGCGAATGGGTTAAACACACAAATAATAAAATGAAAAAGAGTCAATAAAAATGTCTCCTTTGTCTTTTCAGAAACTTGAGTCCGTTTCATAATGTTTCATAATAGTTCGTATGTTATCGATCACTTCCCCCTCTGCAACTCTCTCTATCTGTCTCTCTCTCTCTCTCTCTCTCTCTCTCTCTAATGTATCTATCTACAACTTCTTTATACATTAACACAATTATATCTTATTTGGACTTTTTGTAATCTATGAATCATTTCTAATGCGATGGAATTGAAAAATATGATATCCTTCCAGCACATAGATAAACAAGAAATAAAATAGTCAACAAAAAATAGTCCCCCGTCTTCTCTGCAAATAGGCGCGAGGTTCCGAGCGTCGGGAGATTTTATTTTATTTTATTTTATTTTTTCTCCACGGTTTATTTTCGCCTTGAAAGTGTGTCCACACAAATTGATTGGGAAATATTGTAACATGTTTTAATTGACATTTGTGTCATTTTTGCTGATTATGAGTTGGTGGATTTTGTTTTTCTTTAATTCCATCATATCGGAAATGATTCACAGATTATATAGAGACCAAATAACATACACCTTTAAGTGTGCTCAATAGTTTTGCATTATCAATAGGGTTATAACTTCTTCTCTACTTTCTGGTCTATTGAACCATAGCGTAATAAAGAGAGGGGGAGGGAGGGAGCGTCCCCGATAGTGACAACCAATCTGATGATGATAATGATATGATGGACAATATTTCTGTGTTCTCTGGTTTCAATGAGGACGATCAACATGCCTGGGAACCTGGAGGAGCCAATGTGCTAGCTGTAGCACAAGGCATATCAACATCATCACAGTAACGGGTCGGGGTTGAGGCCGGGACGGGTCAGGGAGAGAGTACAGCGGCGGGGATATCTACCTAACGTCAACACGTCTATTCACACAAATAAGTCAGTAACACATATATCCACACAAATAAGTCAGTAACAGGTTCAAAACAGTTCTTATTGATGCTTAATGTATTCTATGTAATGTCATATATGATGTTGGTGGTATAATGTAATATAAGTCAGCTGAAGGTAGGCAAAAAGGGCCAAAAGGGGGACTTTGGGAAAGTGACTGGAACGAATTCATTAATTCTCATAAGGCCTGTTATTTCTAAAACACGGTTTTGATATACACTGTACGTACAGGGTATGAATTAACCGTGTATATCAAGACCTGACTGTACTGACGCCTTGTAGAGATGGTATATTAATTGATCAATTTATTGGTAATGCTCTCCCCATAGTGGGCTAACCATTTGGCCTTCTGAATATCCACAAGGTTTCCAATTGTCTCTAAGTGGAAATGCGAGATCGGGAGCGACACCGGGCTCTCGCACCACATCTTCAATTGCACGTACCACACCTGAGCCGGCCACAGGGGCGCGATCATCGAGACTAAGCCCTGATAATCCTGTAGTTTGTGAACTACTTGACATATGAGTGAAGCGTTTGGTGGTGGCAGTAGATAAATGGAGTTCCATTTGTTCCAGTCTACCAGCAATGCGTCTGGTACTCCCGCCGGGGTTCTCACACGGCGAGTCAGGAAGAGAGGGAGTCTGTGGTTCTCCTCGGACGCGAATAAATCCACTAGTGGACGGTAAGGCTCTGCAATCATCCGTTGAATGACGGTTTGCTTGAGACCCCATTCTACTTGTGGGCTCTGTCGACGTGACAGAGCATCTGCCCATACGTTGGCCACGCCTGGCAGATAAGATGCGTGAAGATAAATGTTTAGCATCTCCGCCAACACAAACATCCTTTCCGACAACTCTAGTAACACTTGAGACCTCGTTTACCCTTGCTTCTGAATGCATGTGACTGCATTCAGATTGTCCATTCTGAAGGCTATTGATTTTCCCACTAGAGTCGAACTGTGTGCCTGAAGGAAAAATAAAGGGACTAGCAATTCTTTTGTATTGATATGAGACTCCTTGAACCGGGACCAAAGACCCTGACCTTGGTGTTCGAGGTTTGACTGGTACCCCCATCCCAGGGTACCTGAAGCATCGGTGTCTACCCATACAGTAGGCAGAGGAGATGTCCATGTCATAATTGAGTGTAATATTTCTGGCCTTGCCCAGACCGCCAGTAAGTTGTGGATTAATTTTGGGATATGCCATGACTTGTCCGCCGGCAAAAGCAGAAAATGTCTGTTTCCCTCCAAGATTAACCTCTTTACTTTCAACCGGCCCTACGGTCCCGTTATTTGAATCCAGTTGAGAGCCAACTAGGGGCTCCCACACTTTCGTTGTGGTGGTCAGACTGTGAAGAAACAGAAACAGTTTCCTGCAAAACCTGCTGCGATTGTCCACACTCTGACTGATAGTTAAGTGCACTGTGTCCCACAGCAGACCCACTCACTGGGTTACCCTCGTCGGGACAATGTGCGACTTTGCCAAGTTGACCTTGAACCCGAGGGATTTGACATGACGTAGAATTATTTTTACATGTTGGAGGCATAATATCTCGGACTCCGCTACCACTAGCCAGTCATCTAAGTACCACATGATCATGATCCCTTGCCGTAATAGGGACTAATTCGGTAAATACTTGAGGTGGGGCTAGGTAAAGACCAAAAGGCATTCTTTGAAAAAACAAAGCCTGAAGCCTAATCCTCAGAGCCAGGAATTTTTGGAACCGTCTGTTTACTGGGACATGCCAATAGGCTTCTGTCAGGTCTAAAGAACACATCCAACCTTGCGGCGGAAGTTTTAACCTGATCTGATTCACAGTGAGCATCCTGAACGATGGGTTGTGAATGTAGCGATTCAGTTTCGACAAGTATACGACCGGCCTCATCTGAGCGCTCTCCCTTTTCGGCACTAGGAATAATCTGGACGAGTTGGATTGACTGGGACAATGATATACTGGGTGATCATTTCCTTGACAAGTGACTCCACGTCTAATGAAACATGGTTTATCTCTGAGGGTAGACGTAAACAAGGCCGCCGGAGCCACTGCCAAGTTATGCCCTTGCGTACCACTGTCCTGGCCCAAGTTTGCCGAGGCCATGCCCAGTAGCACGTTCGGAATTCCCCAGTCATGCAACTGGACATGTCTGGCAGAGCAACACTCGTATCCAACTGGGGAGTGGTAGTTTGTGAAGACTGGCTAAGGGGAGGGGGCCACACCTCCTGACCTGACTTTCACTTTGAGTGCCCTTTATACCACTTTCCCGGTCCCTTCCCCTGACTCTTGCCTCTCGCGAAGTCACTGCTGCCAGGTTTGGAAGGAGTCTTGAAAGACTGAAACAACTTGGGTCCACTATGGTGACTCTGAGGACTAAATTTAGATTTAGTAGCCGACTTCTTCCTAGGCGTGGAGGCAGTCGTTCTGGTAGAGTCTATTAAGATGCACACAGATCTCCAAGCTTCTTGTGACACTAAGGTGGTTGTTAGTACAGGGGACAGAATTAACCTACGCCCAATTTCTTCCGGTAGCTTCTTAACCAAAAAGACTCTGAGATCATGGCGTACCTGAACAGCTTCCAAGAAAGCGACCCGGATGTCACCAAGAGTCTGCACAGAATTCTGCAGCATAAGCCACCGGGTGAGAGAGAGGGCCTTGGTCGCCTGGGGATCAGTTACCGCCAGAAATGTGATCCAAAACCCATTCTAGCTATCAAGTCTTCGGCAAGGATAGCAGAACACATAGCATAATAGTCGGGACAAATCAAACTCCTCAAAAACTAGTACTAGCCTATCTCATCGTCTAGTAGAAGAGGGACACATAGTTTATGGCATACATAAAATGTAATAATAAATCTTAAAATTCCATGACCTAGCCATAAACAGACCCTGCCGAGAGGCTGGTCACGAGGCCTAGGGCAAGTAGTAGAGACGAATTCGATGAATTACTCTTACCTCTAGGAAGAACCAACCCTCTCCAACCATCTTGACGACAGGAACGTAGGGACGACGACGCAGAAAGCCAGAAGTAAAACCCCTTACTAAGTAAAGCAGTTCTATACTGAAGGTTCTGCCGACGAATAATAAAAAACACTTAACCCACCAAAACGGTGGTCGAAAAGCGCTGCCCTTCTAAATAATAATAGCCTCTAACCTAAACTAGTTAGGCTAAAACTAGAGGAGACTAAAACACACAAAAATGGCATCCCCGCCTTAGCACGACCAAGGGACGCCACCACAAAAAACACCCTAAAACACAACTCCTGGAGGCTGCGGGTCACGCCAATCAGCATGCCCGACCTAACTAATCTAAACCTACTCTGAAACATCTCAGATTAGTACAAATGAACAAAAGACTCACAATCCGGACGGAAGAGTGATGAATGAAGAGAGGTCGGGAACCGCACGTCTGCTCGGCGCGAACCCCCGGAGCGGAAGGAAGATGACGCGCAGCGTCTCGATGCAAACCCACGCTAGCAAAAACATCTGCACTACAGGAGCGTAAAACAGATAAGAGTTCTAATATTTCTCTTTTATTATTTATTAATTAGTTTTTTCGTAGTGGCATCCGCATCTTAAGGACGAGTCTGTAAGTAATTATGAGCGTACGCTTACGATGAATTGGTCTCTACGCTCCGGGGCAGGTGATTTGAACAGCTGACTCTGGAGTTCAAAGAGTGCCATTACTGTATAAGGCATATCGTCAATGATGGAGTAAATATTGCTTTGTTTTGAGTGCCAGTAGGGGGTTTTGAAAGTTTTTCTTTTTTGGTATGCCCAGTAAAACCTCTTAACCCGAGAACGGCGAGAGACTCTTAAAAGGTTTTGGTGGTGAAAGGCGACGAACCTCATAAGATCCAAGGCCTAAAAAAAAGCCTTTTAACCCCTCAGACCCGGCTATGTATTCCATATCGAAAGCCGGGGGTTTTGGCCGAAAAACGTCTACGCCTAGGCTACTGTATCTTTGTTATTTTGACTGCTTCCGCATTCCCGCGCATCCCCAAGCGTAGATGTGTTTCGTACCTGTAGAATGGCGTTGAGTAGAGCTCTCTAAGTCAACTGGTTCAGTTGTGATGATGATTTCCGTGGAGATAACTTTGTGGCGATATCAGCCACTTATCATTACTTTTCACTATTTAACAATAACATACAGGCACACACGAACAAGGACGCCTCTCCTTCTTGTGGTCGGAGATGCGCGGCGTCGGTCCAACCGGCTGTTGTTTACATGCGTCGGACGAACGGCTTTCAAAACAAGCTTACAGGCTTTCAAGCTGCCGGAGCCTCAGAGCCCTTCCGGGTTCCGTGGGGGTGTTTTTTATGTATGCCTCAGAGCCCAACCGGGTCTGAGGGTTAACCCGGGAACTGCAGGGAGACTCTTAAGAGTTCCCCCGGCGGACTGCGGGGAGACTCTTAAGAGTCAGAGAAAAAAAAAATCAACTTTTGACATCGATTTTTTTTTTTTTTTTTTTTGGCCCCTGGGCCATGCAAAATCTCAGTCCTCTACCTCCCCTCCTTCCCCACTTTCCTCCTCTCCTTCAGTTATCACCTATTTTCCCTGTTATTCCCTTATTCTGAGGTATGTTTTCGTGCTAACATTAGAAATCCGGTTACAGGGTGTGGTCATCACTGATAGCAAGCGAATGCAAGAGAGAGAGAGAGAGAGAGTATCGATCGACTGTGTCTCAGTGGCCTTGGGGGAAATTGGCGGGAAAGCAGCTTGCCTCACCCATACATTATACAACTCGCGGGCTATATGTCCGATTTTGACCATCCAAACGCTGTTTTCACTCGTTTTATTGTTGTTTCAGGTTAATACCTTTATAATCAACCCATAATAGGCGCATATGGATAAGTATTAATGCTATTAATGGTACAATGAATATTTTAGTGACGGAAACACCTCAAATACGTCAGCACAGGGGGACGTTTCCAATTACCCCCATGCGCACTTGTTAGGTTAATGACCTCGACCAAAAGAGAAGCCAATCTACGTTTCAGCAAGCGCTTACCCGTACTTGCTACCCATAAAGCACCCTGGGGGTTTAGAGGAGCTACTCTCAAATATTTGGTTAGAGCCTGCACTGGACATAAATTATGGTGCACCTTTCCCCTTTTCAACGCCGGCACAGTGAACTCTGAAAACATGTGTTCACTGTGCTCATTCTTGGCTATGAACCCTGGGGAAGGTGCAATGCGAATACACTCATTAAGCCTACCAAACCTGAGGCAATTAGGTGTGTTGCTCATCGCCGCCAGCTCAGACACTCTGTTCCCGGTGGCCAAAGCCAAAAGGAATACAGCCTTTTTTAAGATTAATGTAAAGTCTGCAGTATTCTGGTGCAGACGGGAATGAAGTAAAGACAATGCTTTGTCCAGAGACCAAGTAGGCATGAGCTGACGGGGAGGTGGACGGAGTTTAAAACATGCCCTCATAAAACCTGTTTCCTCCGCGACTGGTATGGTGAGACCGGTAAGGTCCAAAAATGGCATCCTAATCGCTGTTAAGTGATTTTTTAACGTTACTACAGATAACCGTTTCTGCTCGAACAGATAATTTAAATAATTAAAAACTAAAGCCACCGAGGGCACAGTTTGTTCTGTCCTAAGGATCCAAGAAGTAAAAGCTTGCCAATGTGATTGATACTGTCGTTTTGTAGACTAAGTATATTGATTCATTAATTTATTGGTCACGTCTCTACCATACGGTGCTAGCCACTTGGCCTCCTGAATATCCATAATGCAAAAGTCAGCGAGGTCGCTAGGTTGCCAATCGTGTCTAAGTGGAAAAATCCGACCGGGAGCGACACCGGGTGCGGGCACCACGTTTTCAATTGCTGGTACCACAACTGCGCCGGCCACAGGGGCGCGATTAGCGAGACTAAGCCCCGATAATCTCGTAGTTTGTTTACTACATGGCACATTAGAGACGCATCTGGCGGCGGAAACAGATAGATGGAACTCCACCTGTTCCAGTCTGTCACCAGGGCGTCTGGCCCCCCTGCCGGCGTTATCGTCCGGCGGGTGAGGTACACTGGGAGTTTGTGAGTCTCCTCGGACGCAAACAGATCCACTTGTGGATGGTAAAGCTCCGCAATCATTTGGTTGAAAATGGGTTGCTTGAGCTCCCATTCTACTGTTGTGCTCTGTCTCCGAGACAGAGCGTCTGCCCAGACGTTTGCTACGCCTGGGAGATAAGATGCGTGAAGATGAATGTCCAGCCTGTTGGCTAGAATAAAAATCTCTTCCGACACGTTTAGCAACTTCCGAGACCTCGTCGACTCTTGTTTCTGAATACAGTGAACTGCATTCAGATTGTCCATTCTGAAGGCCACCGACTTGCCCCGTAAAGTAGAGTCGTGAGCCTGAAGGAAATATAAGGGGACTAGTAATTCTTTGACATTGATGTGGGAGATTTCTAAATGGGACCAAAGCCCTTGACCCTGGTGCCCTTGGTTTGACTGAAAACCTCAACCTATCGTTCCTGACGCATCCGTGTCTACCCTTACCGTCGGCGGAGGAGAGGTCCATGACATTATTGAGTGCAACATTTCCCTCTTTGCCCAGACCGCTAGTAAGGTGTGGATTAATTTTGTTATGGGCCATAATTTTTCCGCCGGTAATAGTGGAAAAATATTTGTTGCCCTCCAATATTAAACGCTTTACTTTCAACCGGCCCAACATTACAGTTAGTTGAATCCAGTTGAGAGAGCCGACCAGAGACTCCCAGATTCTCCATGTCGTAGTCAGACTGTGAAGGAACAGGAAGTTTCCTGCAAAACCTGTTTCGATTTTCCACACTCTGACTCAGAGTGAGAGCAGCTGTGTCCCAAACCAGCCCTATCCACTGAACTACTCGTGAGGGAACAAGGTTTGACTTTACCAGATTTACCTTGAACCCTAGAGTTTTGACATGTTTTAATGTTATGTTGACATGATTTATGCATACTTGCTCCGTCTCTGCCACCACTAGCCAGTCGTCTAGGTACCACAAAATCCTGATCCCTTGTTGTAACAATGGCATCAGGGCTTGCCGGACTAATTTTGTGAATAAGCGAGGTGCCAGGTTCAATCCGAATGGCATCCTCTGAAAAACATAATTTTGATGCCTGATCCGTAAGGCCAGAAATCTTTGAAATCTTTTGTTTACCGAGACGTGCCAATAAGCGTCTGTCAGGTCTAAGGAACACATCCAACCTCCCGGCAGAAGTGTTAGCCTGATTTGGTGCACTGTTAACATCCTGAATGACTCGTTTTGAATGTGAAGGTTCAGATAAGACAGGTCTACGATGGGTCTCATCTGAACACTGTCCCTTTTGGGTACCAAAAATAGCTTGGATGTGAAGACTGGGTAATTTTGAGGGACCGGGATGATGACATTCTTGGCTATCATTTCCTTGATCAGTGACTCCACCTCTAATGAAACTAGATTCGCCGTTGTCGGCTGACGTAAATGAGGTCGCCAGAGCCACTGCCAAGTGATGCCTTTGCGTACCACCATCCTTGCCCAAGTATTTAACGGCCATGCTTTGTGACACGTTCGGAACGACCCAGTTAGCAGACAAGGGTTCGCCGGCTGTGCTACCCTCGGATCCACCCGCCTTGAGACCGGCCCCGGGAGTGAGAGAGACTTTAGTTTTTTTATGGTGGTGGAGGTGGTGGTGGACGCTTAGCCGGCTGGCTGGCGTTGGCAGAAGACGGGCCTTGACCTGGTTTGTTATAGCCTCGTCCTTTCTGACCTGTAAACTTACCCTGTTTATACCTGTACTGACCTTGGGGGGAGGAGGACTTAGGTAGGTGAAAGGGCTTAGATCCCCCCGGCTGTGCTTTTGCGACTGGCTTGGGTTTGGGAAAGTTAAAAGGTTTCTTAGAAGGGGTGGGACTTTGTTTAAAGGCCTGAGCCATATTGAACACCGTTCTCCACACATCACGGGACATTAAAGAGGGAGTTAGCACTGGTGACATGATCACCTGATTCGCAATTCGATCAGGAAGTTTCCGCACCAAGGACATCCTGAGATCTTGTCTCGCTCGTACTGCCTCAAGTAAGGCTGTGTGGATATCACCCAATGACTGAATTGACGTTTGAAGGAGCAATCGCCGAGACAGTTCAACCGATCTTCTGGCATCCGCGTCTGCGATTGCCTGAGTGGATCGGAGCATCGATTTCGCCACCTGGTGCGGCACAATGTACTGGGAGAAAAGTCTATACGCTTTCCCCCGTAGCTTAAATTCCCGGTCTAGGTGAGTTGGAGAAGGAGTAGTGAAAGGGTCCTTGAGTTCACATAGATTCATTTTGGGGGCAGCTAAGAAAGCAAACAAAGCCGAAGGGACTCCGCCGGCAGAACACACTGGCATAGAGAACCAAGAATGACTATCCTGAGGAATTTGGTGGGAAGATTTTGAGGTGAAGGTGGTCGCAAAGTTTTGAGCCTCCGTCTCCCATTCCACCCAAGGTCCCGGGCCCAACTGCCCCACCTTCAACACTGGATTAGCGGCTGTGTCCGTGACAGTTTGCAAATCTAATTCTGGAGTGAGAGCTGACAGTGTTTTTTATGTCATTAAAACCATCGTGCTTGGACCAGTCAGAAAACAGTTTCGAAGCTGAGGCAGGGGGCAGGGCAGGTGTAGCAGTATATACAAAATAGTCCTGGTGATAATAGTTAGGAATGGCCTTAACATTAACATCTAGTACATTCCCCAAAGTATCCAAGGCCCGTAATTTTTTAGATTTATTGCCTTGGATTACCCACTCTCGTGGCACTGGAAGTTCCCCTGACAAGGTAGGTTGAGCGACCTCTGGTTTAGTGGGGATCAATTGTACCCATGACTCGTCGGGACCGTACAATAGGGGCATTGCTACCTTTCTTATTGGCGCTTTATCTAAAGGGGGCGGATTGATATCCGTTACAACCCTTACATTAAAAGTAGTCAGTGCCGCCGAAGCAGGCCTAGTGACCACAGATGGTGATATAGAGGGAGGGTGAGGAATCTTAGTCAAAGCAATAGAAGTCATCAGAGGCCGAACATTAGAACTTGTCATGGAAGCTCCCAGGTCCACTGTAGGAGTCTCCGGCTGTTGGCCAAAAAATTTAGTTAGAGCATTAACCAGTAACCCATCTATTTCCTCCGCCGTGACAAATTTATTCGATGATGAACTCAAAGGTGAATCATTCCGATCCTGTGCGTCGTCTAAAACTGAACCCGACTCTTGCACTTCTATGTCCGAGATAATAGATACTTCGTCTTTGTCATCTGGCTCCCCGTGAGAGGATTCCGCCGAAGCCGGAGTCCCGTCGTGTTGCCAAGACAAGTCTGGAATGGATGATGGGATCGCCACGTCCCGGTGGACATCAGCCACTGTTTGTGTATCTTGAGCCAGACGTGGGCTTTCAGTCCCTGGTCGAGAATACTGCCATACACCTAGGCCTTGGCCTGCACTCCCTTGGGAGTCTGATACACTCTCAATAGGACGATCACTGTCCACCGAACTCTCCAATTCTAAGGTTAGAATACTAATTGGCAAACTATCTTTGGTTGCTGACACTACACTAGCCTCATCCGATTGAATAATAGCTTTGTCGGGGTGAGAGGTATGACGAGAGGCACTAGACTCCGGTGAATGCCGGGAGGCCTTTCGATCATGTGAGTCTTTTCTAAAATATTTATGGCTACGGTGCGACCTAGAACTTCCTTTGGACTTTGACGATTTCTCGCTATAACCACTGGTGGACCCCTCTGTCTTGCTCTTCTTACTCGCCAGCGAAGACGAGAGACTAGGCGGCTGCTGCCGAAGAGGGGATCTGGACCTGGATCGCGCCCGTGACGCCGCCACCGGGGGCGTAGGTTCTCGCTGTCTCTTAGATGTGCTTGGGGCTGGAGAAAGTGTAAGACCCTGTCCAGTCTCTGCCGACCTTCGTACAGTTACTCTAGAGGGACGTTTAATGGGGGGGGGGGTGCTCAATTAGTAACTTATCCCAAAGAGGGACGTTATCGCATTGAAGTGACTTATGAGCCACGGTAGTAGTATAAGTGGTCATCTGCTGCCTGACCTCCCGTAAAGCGACCGCTGCAGTCTTATCATTATCTTGAAGCACTTTATGGCTTAATTGAGAGCAAAAGGTACAGTTCCTCATAACCCACAGACCCCTTGAGCGGTCGAGACATTTAACACATTTAATGCAAAGGGTGTGTGCAAAGATAGGGATACCTGAACAGGTGGGCGTAATGCACAAAGCAAAGACAGGGGCAAAGGTAGCCATGACAGAGACTGGTGGGAAACTTACTCCAGGTTCTGTATAGACCCGCCGGGACCCAGCTCTGGAAAAAAAAAAAAATTCCAGGAATTAATGCTCATAAGGTTAACCCAATATGTTCGCACACAAGTGTTAAAATAACCCGCCGGGTAACGAGACGTAATACTCAACGACTACAGCTCGCTACGCGGTGGGGTTCCTAAGTAAAAGATTTCAGAATATCTTAACTTGTCCAAAAGATTTATGAATACCCTCTGACATAATATAAAGACCAGCATGGCGTTTATAACTGATTTAGTCTTTCCGGTGGAGTTTCAAGATTCAATGAAGGAAAAAAAAAACTAAAAAGACACCGGCCCCCGAATTATCTCGCAGATCAAAAACTGGGAAGCCTGACAAATATACGAGATCTGACTTCTCCCGAAGTGTCTTTTAGATCGCCGTATGTTGAAGGTGGCGATACAAAACGTATCCCTCAATTGTCTGGTTAAATAACTGAATTGTAAATTCGTTATTCCCACCCTTCCAAGGAGCACCCGCCGGGTGTGAATTTAAGTTAAAAAACGTTAACCCCAATTGTGCCCAAAAATGCTGTATGTTGAAGGCGGTGATACACAATGCATCCCTCAATTGTCTGGTCAACTAAACTTAATTTTTTTCAAATTTGTTTATCCCACCCTTCCAGGATGCACCCGCCGGGTGTGATTTTACGTTTATAAAGTTAACCCCAATTGTTCCGATCCCCACTTCTTTGTAAAAGATCGCCGGGGAGGAAAGACAAACAACAACAGCTTAGTTTTTTATTGGCTTTGCAAAACCGGGAAAAACCTACATACAACACGTGTCCGCATGAACACTGTTAGATGGGTACAACCATTCCGCCGGGAATCATAAGGAGCCTGACACAGGCACCAGAGACGCAGTCCTGGAGAGCCACAGACACCCACTCGCCGGGGAAAACAAGCCTGTTTTTAAAACCACGCGTGGCCAAAACTCGGCAACCAGCCGGGTTTTTCACGGTGTAACCGAGAAAAACCCGCCGGAAAGTAACCCACCCCGTCCAGATACCATCCGAACGCAACACCGGACCGAGGCGTTAGCCAAAACACAACTAACGCCGGGCCCACAAATAGTCCGTGGAAATAGCCAATACACAACTATCCCAGGACACATAAATAGTCCGTGGAAATAGCCAATACACAACTAAACCAGGACACACATGACACAGTAGTACATATTTATAAAATAAATCAATAACACTTGTACATGTGGCAAAGCTACGAGAGGCTGGCTAGGCCTAGGCAGACGGATAAAAGTAAACATGTCGGAATATAAACAAAAAGCACTGAATTATATCACAACAGGAACCACCGCCAACACACCACTGTAGCAACACTTCCGGCAAAGGGAAGAACTGACTCGGGACCCAGAAAAAACTTCACTAAGTGAAGAAAAATACGCTGGGAACGTCAGCCAAAATAAGCTACCTCATCAGAAAGATAAAAGGAAGCAATAATAACGCGTAATGAAAGCCGCCTGCATCACAAAGCTAGCTAACTGTGAAAAAGTTCACATGTCCACAACAGGACCACGAGGGTACACCCGAAATAGATGCCCCAAACACACGACCCAAAATACACTGCACTGCGGGCAACTAGCCCAGGACACTCCTGCTACGCATATCCTAACCTTACTCGATACATCCCGGAGTAAACAAATGAGAAAAAACTCACTAGGGACGCAACAAATGCGGAACCAGCGGAGCGTGGGGAGACACGTCCGGGCAGGCTGAGCGCAGAGCAGAGAAGGAGGAATGACGCCCGAGTCAGCGTCTGGTCAAAGATCCACACAAGTACATCCACGATATTATGGAAAGCTTATTGAATAGTTATTCTTATTTTCTTTTTGTTTTTATTTTTTACGAAGTTTTTTCGTAGTGAGAACCCAATTCATAATGACTGAAGCCATGAGTGAGGTTGTGTGCACTCATGATGAAGGCTCCTCAAAATGTTTATGCTCTGCGCGGTAGATTCAAACTACGGCTGATGAGTGTTTGAAGAGGGTGCCTTATGTAATAGGCATGTTCGTCAATGATGGAGGGGCCACTAATAAATATATGAAATCGTGCAGAACCAAAGGGGAGTTATGATATTAAATAGATTAGAAGCATAAGAGGTAAGAAGTTGAGAGAGAGAGAAAGTGTTCTATAGGTGGAAGTCGGGGACAGATGGCAAGGGAGGTGTGAAGGTTATGCTGGTCAGGCAAGCTCTGAGCAAGGAAGGCACAAAGGCAGCAGGGAGTGCGGGGGGACTACCTCCTGCTGCGGCAGGAGGGCGGCAAAGCGGCCAGCCACTCAGAGGGCCCGGCCGTGGCATGACATCACCGAGACAACGCGTAACACTACGCGCACAACACTCTGCCTCCTGCACTTACTCACTCATACTCTCTAGCTGTATCATTCAGTCTTATACATTAAACTTATAACAGATGATATAAAATATAATGCATTGTCACAGACGAAAATAAAGACCACTTCTATACTGCCTGTGACATGACGATTCACAAGAAAGAAAGTATAACACTCTCTGATAACTGTAGCCCATTTCACTGCCCTGGCGAGCGCTATAGTGGCTACCGGGAGGTGATTCTGCCAACGCTGGTAGGCGTCACACTCTCCTTCCACCCCACCCCCTTTCAATTATTACCTATTTTTCCTCTTATTCCCTTGTTTATCGGTGCGTTTACCGCGCCAATATCTCCAAGCCGGTTCCAAGGTGTGTTCCTGCGTGTATCTATTGCGTGGGGAGAGTGAGAGACAGGCTTCAGTCTCCCTCTAGGCTTCGAGAGAGTAGGGTGTAGGGCTCGCGTGTCTCTCACCTCATGACTGGACGGTCGGCAATAATTCGCGATTTTCACCCCCAAAATACTATTCCCCTTTGTTTTATTAATGTTACATGTTAATATCTTCATATTAAAAGTAAAATAGACGCATATAAATAAGTAATAACGATATTTATCGTAAAATGACGATTTTAGGCGGGAATGAAGCCTAATATTGTCGCCTAGCAGTAGGGTGTTTACTACATATAGCTCGCGCTTTAAAGGTTAAGAGTCCCGGTGTAAAGTCAGTGAAAATAGGCTAGCCTAAACAGACCTCGGATGCGGAAATACCATGAGCCGAACAGGCCAAGTGGGATATCTCTATTGGTCTAACTGGTAAGGTGCCTGCCTCACACCCAAGGGTCGAGAGTTCGTGCCCCCACCAGGGCATGATATTTTCGTGAGGCTATTTCCGCATTTAACGAAGTTTGGGTGTGCTGGTTAAATTGTTCAGATGGTTGAGAGTAAGATCGGAGCTCCATAAATCCTCTTTCGGGTAAGGTGTAAAAACCGACCCCCACAGGACAAGGAAGAGGATAGGAGAGAGCAGGGAGTGTTGTGAGACTCGATTGGGTTGGGTTGTGGAGTTGCCAGCCGCCCAAGCGAGTTGCCAACTGGGCAGTTTGTAGGTGCGTGTAGCATCGCTCAGTGAAGTTGACTCACCATTCCCGTTCATCTCTCTGACGGACTCTCGGTCGATTCGGCTCAAGCTTGTTCCTCTCTGTTCGTTCCTCTCTGTTCGGAGCTTTCGCTTCCCGGAAGGTGAAGTAGTGTAAAGTCAGTGAAAATAGGCTAGCCTAAACAGACCTCGGATGCGGAAATACCCTGAGCCGAACAGGCCAAGTGGGATATCTCTATTGGTCTAACTGGTAAGGTGCCTGCCTCACACCCAAGGGTCGAGAGTTCGTGCCCCCACCAGGGCATGATATTTTCGTGAGGCTATTTCTGCATTTAACGAAGTTTAGGTGTGCTGGTTAAATTGTTCAGATGGTTGAGAGTAAGATCGGAGCTCCATAAATCATCTTTCGGGTAAGGTGTAAAAACCGACCCCCACACCGGCACCTTTCTCGGATTAATGAGTCTACAATTCGTACAAGCAGAAGAAAAGAACCTAGCGATGAAGAAGAAAGACCCCAAGGAGAACCGAGCAACCGAGATATACGCGAGATCGTTGAATTGGCGAAGCATTTGGCAGACAAGATAAGGAAAGGTGATCCTGATAATGATAGGGCTACTGCTATATCCTCAGAAGATGCAACTCTTCTACGAGCCTACACCGAGACGTTCACCGATTGTGTAAATGCCTACTAACAATCCCGAATCACAGAATTCTTTTGTGTCTGCCAGCAGGAAGAACAAGAAACCCAAAACGAGGAATATTCAGATGACTCTCTCCCTTCTGAAATTGATGTGGACGATGCTATGTCACTCTTCTCGGGGTTTGGAGACGAAGACGAGAATCGTGAGGATGGTGGGAGGGGAGTAACATCTCAGTGATGCCTATGATGGTGTCAGGACGGGGGGAGAGGGAACAAGAGAGGGCAATGCACCACTTCATCACCAACAAATGTACAGTATAGTACCAGTGATTTTCGTTATCTTACCCTATTTCATATTCCTTATTTAATGCATATCTACATGTTAGGTGTATATGAGTGATGTTTGTTCCATATTTTGTTAGGTTGTATTTTTTTTATTTTTTTTATTTTTTTTTCTATATTCCAACTTACTTCCTCTCGGGCATAGGCTGAGAGCCTTAACATTCACCGCTTTACAATGAAGCCCGTGAGGTCTTGTTCCAGTCTAGGGAGTGAGACATGTGAAGCACGTAGAGTACAACGAGCACCTGCCATCTTGCCTTCACATGAGGCACGGTGCTCACTCATGGCCCGAAATGACCCCATCTCTGAAGCCACCTCGTTCCCGTGCTTCACTGTCTCACCCCCTACACTCGGACTCTCACACTTACACACACACAACTCCAACGTATGGAGGTAAAGGCTCAAAAAGGAGACTTTGGAGAAGTCGCTGGGACGAAATGGCTTTTTTCCCACATAACCTTTGCTTTATGTAATGCGGCTTTGCGTACTGCGGCCGTTTGGTAGGACGAATTAGCTGCGTTACCTGAGGTCCAACTCTACAATAATTAGCTTGTTAAGGAACATTTAATTCAAGATTTAAGCAACAGTTGTGAGTCATAATAAGTATACACCCACTTGAAGCTTTGAACCTTTAAAGCTAAGTTCTGAAACAATGGGCCTGTTTGGGTTTGATACGGTTTCAAATGAGTGTGGAGCTATTATGGCTGATGGTGGTACCTGCAAGCAACACTATTTGTCAGAAATACTTGAGATAAACATTGTGTGAACACTTATATTATTTCAGAGAATACTTATATGAGAACTATTTGACACAATTAAACGTTTTCTCTTGAATGAACCAATATATGTCTGGTGAGGTGACCCTTCTGACCAAACATTTTACCACACACCTCACACTCAAACTCCTTCACTCTTGTATGAACTAGTGAATGCTTGGTGAGGTGACTCTTCTGAGCAAACATTTTATCACACACCTCGCACTCAATTTTCTTCCCTCCTGTATGACTTAATAAATGTGTGGTAAGGCTACCCTTCTGGCCATACATTTTACCACAAAACTGACACTCAAACTCCTTCACTCCTGTATGAACTAATACATGTGTGGTGAGGTTACTCTTCTGACCAAACCTTTTACCACATTCCTCACATTCAAACTCCTTCACTCCTGCATGGATTGATACATGTGTGGCAAGGCTACTTTTTTGACCAAACATTTTACCACATTCCTCACACTCAAACTTCTTCTCTCCTGTATGAACCAATAAATGTTTGGTAAGGTGACTCTTCTGACCAAACATTTTACCACATTCCTCACACTCAAACTTCTTCTCTTCTGTGTGAACCAATAAATGTACAGCGAGGTTACCTTTCCGACCAAACATTTTACCACACACTTCACACTCAAATTTGTTCTCTCCTGTATGAAATAATAAATGTGCGGTGAGGTTACCTTTACGACCAAACATTTTACCACACACCTCGCACTCCAATTTCTTCACTCTTGTATGAACTAATAAATGTGTGGTGAGGGTACTCTTCTGAGCAAACATTTTACCACATTCCTCACACTCAAACTTCTTCTCTCCCGTATGAACCAATGAATGTGTGGTGAGGTGACCCTTCTGAGTAAACAGTTTACCACAAATTTCACACACAAACTTCTTTACGCCAGTATGTAGTATAGAGTGACGAGTGAGGGCTAGCTTTCCACTTAACATTTTACCACACACCTCACACTGATGTTTCTTGACTTTTTGCTTTAGCACACCTGTGTGATGAAATTCATTTTCATTACTGCAATCAGAACTCTCACTAGCATTACTTTTTAGTGTTTCATCTACACATTTTACACTTTCATTTTTGTCAATCTTCACTCCTTTCCTCTCTGACACTTTCTCTCCACATTTAGTAACTTTATAGTCTTCATAGTCCCAAACTTCCTCTTCATGTTTAATCACATCGTCTGTTCCTTCATAGTCCAATATTTCATTGTTACACTTTGCCATCTCTTCCTTTTCCACCTTTACAATTGATTGTTCTTTTAACATCTCCATCAATGAGGTTTCCGTCTAATAACCATCTAATCAAAAACCTTATTTACAACATATTAAAATATTATAAGTCTTGTTAACCTACAAGAGGCATTAATCTTTTTACTCAATTGTATTATGAAAGAACCAAATTCAAATGATTACTGTAATTATTTTGACAGTTTTGGAACTACACACATTTGGTGTTTCTTCTTGATGACAAATTTCAGTTGTGGACCTGAAACAAGAGACAACATTGGATTAGAAGTTAGCGTGGACATTTACCACAGATTTTGTATTAATTCTTAACATTTCCATGGGGCCTCAAAAGCAAAATGCATATGGGTCTAACAGAAGTGAGTAGATTAACCCTTTGAGTACCAGCTACGCACGTTATGCGTCGCCTATGTATGTAACGCTAAATCCCAGCGACGCAATGCTTGCGTTCACGTTAATTACTCGTCCTATGGCCCCTAGAGGATTCAGATTTGTATGGAAACTGCTTTAGTATCCCATGCAACAATGCCGATGGTTGGAAACCCTCCAATTCCAGCCGTGTGCGTGTGGGCGCGCACGGAAATGATTTTCCAGTATTTTGCCTACCCATTTCTCTATGTTAATTGTGACTTTCAGCCGCCCCGCAGGACCCCTAAATGACCTAGGTGTGCTTTTTTTTTTTTTTTTTTCTTCATTACTAACCCATCCCATGTGCTTTCAGGAAAAGAAAAAAAAATACAACCTGCTGGTCCCACGTTGTACATTTATTATAAATCAGCTGGTGCTCAATGGGTTAAGTTGAAGGATGTACTGTATGCAGAGACATAACACATGAAGTTAAATTTACAATACAGTCAGGTCTTGAAATACACGGTTAATTCGTACCCTGTACGTACCGTGTGTATCAAAACCGTGTTTTAGAAATAACAGGCCTTATGGGAATTAATTAATTCGTTCCAGCCACTTTCCCAAAGTCCCCCTTTTGGCCTTTTTTGCCAACCTTCAGCCGACTTATATTACATTATACCACCAACATCATATATGACATTACATAGAATACATTAAGCATCAATAAGAACTGTTTTGGACCTGTTACTGACCTATTTGTGTGGATCTATGTGTTGACGTTCGGTAGATATCCCCGCCGCTGTACTCCCTCCCCGCCCCGTCCCGGCCTCAACCCCGACCCCATTACTGTGATGTTGATATGCCTTGTGCTACAGCTAGCAAATCGGACCCCTCCAGGTTCCCAGGCATGTTGATCGTCCTCATCGAAACCAGAGAACACAGAAACATTGTTCATCATAATTATCATTATCATCATCAGATTGGTTGTCACTGTCGGGGGCGCTCCCTCCCTCCCCCTCTCTTTATTATGGTTCAATAGACCAGAAAGTAGAGAAGATATTATGACCCTATTGATAATCCAAAACTATTGAACACACTTAAGTGCGTGTTATTTGGTCTCTATATAATCTGTGAATTATTTTCGATATGATGGAATTAAAGAAAACAAACTTCCACCAACTCATAATCAGCAAAAATGACACAAATGTCAATTAAAAACATGTTACAATATTTCCCCGTCATTTTGTAGAAGGCGAAAATATACCGTGGGGGAAAAAAAATAGAAATCTATCAAATGCAAATCTTCCGTCGTTCGGAATCTTGGTGCCTAGCTGTCTAGAAAAGACGGAGTGTGGAAATCTTTTGTTGACTTTCTTATTTATTGTTTATCTATGTGCAGGAAGGATATTATATTTTTCAATTCCATCGCATTAGAAATGATTCATAGATTACAAAAAGTCCAAATAAGACATAGTTATGTTAATGTATAAGGGAGATAGATCGCTGCATTAGAGAGATAGATAGAGAGTTGCTACAGGCGAGCGATTGATAACATTATAGGTTTGAGTCCCGAAGGGAAGAAGGAAAACCTAATATTTAGTAGTGGCCCCGGAATCATTGACGATGCGCCTTAACGTAGGTAATGGCCAATCTTTGAACTCAAGCTTGTCTTTCAAACTTCCCGCCCGGGAGAGAACAAAATACGATTGCCATACATCGTGAGCGAAACGCTCTTAACCCGGGAACTGCGGGAAGACTCTTAAGAGTTCCCCCAGCGGACTGCGGGAAGACTCTTAAGAGCAAGGCTTTTGAACACGTACCAAAACCGCGGGTTTATAGGCAGGCAGCTACAAATTGGTGTGGGTATAGTACTACAGTCAGGACCCCCAATTCGCGAGAATAGGGGTGACAGGAGGCATCGCGTATTGTGAATTCGTGTATTGTGGAACTAACTTTAAATGGGAATAATTAGATATGGGTGACATCTCTCAATTTTCGGAATTTTTGGCCCTATTTTCGACATTTTTGGCTCTACAGTACAGTCTATATCTTATATATAAGAACAACAATGAATACAAATATGAAACCTTACCTTAAAATTAGTAGTAGATAGGCTAGGTAGCCTTGAAGAGTGGGGGCTCCGAGGCAAACCCCTTCCGAGGCGGGGCGAGTTCAGCTACACTGCCCCGGCCCCGTTCCCATCCCCGGGATCATCCTCGCTCTCCGATGACTCTTCCCGGGCCTCCCTCACTCTCTGAAGTGCCAAGCGTCTCCTTTCTATCTCTGCCTCTCTCATGAACCCGTCAAACTCATCGTCAGGCACGTCGGTATCATTGGAGGTTGAAGGCTGGGGTTCGGCATCCCGTTCTTCCTGTTGCTGTTGTTGTTGGGGGCGTAAGAATCTGGTCATCAACGTCTGGGTTCGCTGGTTAACTTCCTGGTTGTAGCGATCAGCATAGAACCTAAATGCCCTGTCTACGTTGAGGATGACTTCTTGTGTCCTGAGTGGGCAGGTCTCCTCGGCCATAAAGCTGTGTTTAAGGCAGTCCACGGCAGCCAAGATCCGACTGAGATGCCCGACTGACAGTTCAGGCAAAGCAGGTCCAGGTTGTGGCTGCTGGTTTCTCATCTCATGGGCTGCGTCTTCTAAATTTATTTGTTCCACTGTGTCATCTGCAGACTGTTGATTGCCAGCTTCCTGCACCTCACGAATATCTTCCAGAGAAACCTCGTTGAAACCTGCCACAGCGCGTGCTGCCTCAACTGTTGCAGCCTCAGCTTGGGGGACCGTCTGTATCCTTGGGTCATCGTCCTTGGCAACGCAGAGGTGAGGCGTCAGCTCACGCCAGGCATGATTTATTGTTGCATCATTGATGTCAGCCCATGAAAGAAGTAGGAAGTCAATGGCATGCTTAATAGTGAAAGCCTTCCAAAAACGTGTTACAGTCATTTGATCTTGTTCTAGTGGTTCTGGTTGTGCGGGTTCATGTTGTGGTTGGTCTGGTTCTGGTCGTCCTGGTTGTGGTTGGTCTGGTTCTGGTCGTCGTGGTTCTGGTTGTGCTGGTTCATGTTGTGGTTGGTCTGGTTCTGGTTGGTCTGGTTCTGGTTGGTCTGGTTCTGGTTGGTCTGGTTCTGGTCGTCGTGGTTCTGGTTGTGCTGGTTCATGTTGTGGTTGGTCTGGTTCTGGTTGGTCTGGTTCTGGTCGCTGTGGTTCTGGTTGTGCTGGTTCATGTTGTGGTTGGTCTGGTTCTGGTTGGTCTGGTTCTGGTCGCTGTGGTTCTGGTTGTGCTGGTTCATGTTGTGGTTGGTCTGGTTCTGGTTGGTCTGGTTCTGGTCGTTGTGGTTCTGGTTGTGCTGGTTCATGTTGTGGTTGGTCTGGTTCTGGTCGTCCTGGTTCTGGTTGGTCTGGTTCTTCCTCAGATGTTAATTCCAACTCCATGGCATCAAGTTCATCAGTTGTCTCTGTCTTTTCACGCAGATAGTTGTAGAGGCGGGTTTGATAGAAGAATTTTACATTCGAAATTACTTCTTGGTCCAATGGTTGGATGATGGAGGTGGTCTTGGGTGGCATAAAAACTATTTGCACATTCGGATCCAGGAATTTGAGATATTCTGGGTGACAGGGAGCGTTGTCCATCAACAAAAGTGCTTTGAATGGTTGGCCTAATTCCCGGCATTTCATACGAGCGTCAGGCACAAAATGATTTTGTAGCCACTCTCCCATAATGGCACTAGTCATCCAACCATTGGCAGTTTTATACCAATAAGTGCCTGTATCATCCATGTCTCGTAGGTTTTTATAGCATCTAGGGCGTCATTGTAAACATTACAGTAAATCTGGACTTGTCAATTTTTCTCCCTCTGGCTTGCTTTAAATGTTTTGATAGGTAGGTTGACTTAGGCATGGACTTATACTGCAAGCCACTCTCGTCAACGTTGTAGACCTGGTCCCGTGTATAGTTTCCTTCTTCGAGTATTGTTTTCAAAATTGCTGGAAATTCATTGGCTGCAGCCAGATCTGCGGATCCTCTCTCACCTGAAACTTTCTTATTTTTCAGTTCTTTACGTTTAAGAAAACGGTTTAGCCAGCCTTTCGAGGCTTTGAAGTTTACATTTTCACCTGTTTTTGTCTTCTTGACAGCAGTGGCATAAAGCACCTTTGCTTGGTCCCTTATATACCGCCCATCAATAGGGACTTGCTCCCTATATTTTCTTGTTACAAAGGCAGTCAGATAGCGTTCCATGACAACCATGGCTGGGTTGTTGCTCCGGGACCTATCGTCAAACATGGACGCACCGTAGGACTTCACGATTTTCTCCAGCTTCTCCCTCCCTGACCAAATCGTACGCACAGTTGACTCTGACAAGCCCATAGAACGGCCTATTGCACAGTTTCCTTCTCCTTTCTTCTTGCGATCCAACACTTCCACCTTCATTTTGTGTGTAATCTTCTTATATTTGCGTGGCATGGCGAAAAACGTTACCGAATGGCAGGCGCTACAAACGTTTGGTTCCGCGTGGCTATGAGCGGGACTGTGGGAGGGAGGGAGGGAGGGTAAGCGGGAGGGAAGGCAGGCGTATGCCCATACCAAGAGGCCTGCGCAGACGGCTACTGCGTCGCCTGGGCCTCGCAAAACGTAGACCGTGCTCGCGTATCAAGGGGGAATAGCGGATTTGGCCCCTTCTTAGCTCTCGATTCGTGTATTGTGGTGCCACCTCGCGTAATTAATGTTTTTGGTTATTTTCGAGGGGTCACTCGTGTATTAGGGTTTTCGCGAATTGTGGAATCGCGTATTGGGCGTCCTGACTGTACATGTCAACTCTCGATACCACCCCGCCACACGCTCGCCCCGCACTCGTGCAAGCGCCATCGCGCCAGAACCCAAGCACTAGTCATGGAGCCCACACGTCCCTCACGCTCGCGCCCTGATGACACAACCAGCCCTCCTTCTGGTGGTGTCAGCCGCCGTGGAAGGCAGAGGGTGGCTACCAGAAACCCTAGCTACCAGTACGACACGCCCTACAGCTCGGAGGACGAAGCACCAGCACCAAAAGCACGTAAAACACGTGCAAGCAAGGCAATTGCACAGAGGTCATTGGCCTTTAGGGACACTGCCACCACGACCCAGGCCACTGTAACAACCACTACCACCACCAGTGCCACCCCTGACACCAGTACCAGCGACGCAGGAGGCCGCCCTAGGGCTGCAGAACCTGCGGGGGCAGGCAAAATCAAAGGCACGGGCGTAGGGAAGAAAACCCGTACGCCTGCCACAGTGAACCTGCCACCACCACCACCACCAGCCGCCCCTGGCCCGGCTGCCCCTTCCGCCCCTGCTGCCCCTGCCCAAGGAAAAGGGAAGGGGAAGGGGAAGGGGAAAGGGAGAGGGAAAGCGACTGCTGGCCCTGCCGGCCCTGCTGTCCCTGCCAGCCCTGCTGCCCCTGCCGCCCCTGCCCAAGGAAGAGGGAAAGGGAAAGGGAAAGGGAAAGGGGCGACAGGCACCACCATCATCTTGCCTGCCTCCAGGCCCACTGCACCACGCACCACTGCCGCCCCTGCCGGCCCTTCTGCCCCTACCCCTGCCCATAAGACGCCCCTACGTGCTAGAGTGAGCAGAAAAAATCTGACACCATCCAAGTACGCCGCCCTGCTGTTTGGTGGTGATTCGCAGGGCATTGGCAGCCCTGCGGGTTTCGACGACGACGCCCTAGCACGGGACCAAGGGTGGGGGGATTTGGGAGTGGACAGTGGAAGTGAGTCAGACGTCGGTGATGAGAATGAAGAAGGGCGTCTGTCTAGTGAAGAGGAGGGTACAAAGGAGTACAAAGGAAATCAAGCAACAACAGATCTAGTGACCCTTCTAGGTTGCTTGTCCTCCAAAACACTGAGGATCAAGTGTCCAAACAGTGGTTTAGAGTGGGTAAGGGAACATTGGAAAGGGAAATACTGCCCTGGAACTAATGTCCGTGGCAGGATTAGGAAGTTAGTAGGGGACAGATGGGTTAGTAACTGAGGGGGGGATAAAATAAAGTTATTCATTTACAAACGCAGTCAGTCGCGGGTTTGATGCGAGATATTTGTCTAGGCGGAGTTTAAATGAATCAACGGTGATGCAGTCTATAACGTTTCGGGGAAGCCCATTCCACAAGTTGACAACTCGATTGAAGAAGAAATTCTTAGATTCGTGTGAGTTAAAAGATTTACCAATAATTTGCAACCGTTTCCCCGCGTGTAATTAGATTGGTCGATAGTGAAGTACTTACTACAGTTCATATTGTCGATGCCTTTGATGATTTTGAACACTTGAATTAAGTCACCTCTTAATCTGCGCTGGGTTAAAGGAAATAGATTTAATTCTCTAAGACGCTCTCGTATGGTTTGTGTTCTTTAGGCTAGGTATCATTTTGGTAACTCTACGTTGAACTCGTTCTAGCTTGTTTATATCTTTTTGGTAATAAGGGCACCAGGATTGAACGCAGTATTCCAGAAGAGGGCGGACTAATGAATTGTAAAGGGTTAGGATAACTTCTTTGGATTTATGCTCAAATGACCTGCCTATAAAGCCAATTATTTTGTTTGCCTTCTAACAACTTCTGAACATTGTTGACTCGGTTTTAGGTTACTCGATATTGTTACTCCCAGATCGGTTTCTCTGTTTACATTCTTAAGCTAAGTGCCATTCATCGAATAGTTTGCTTTCTCATTTAGGTATCCGATATGTAGTACTTTACATTTATCCGCATTGAAACTCATTTGCCAAATTTGGGCCCAACATGACAATTTATCTAGATTGTGTTGCATATCGTCAACTTGTTCTTTTGAGAGTACGCTATTTGCAATTTTTGTATCGTCAGCAAATTTTGAGATTGTACAGGTGAGACCCTCATCTATGTCGTTGATGTAAATTAGAAAGAGAATTGGTCCTAGTACCGATCCCTGGGTACCTCGCTACTTACATTGGTCCAATTGATGCCTTACCGTTTATGACTACTCTTTGCTTTCTGTCGCTGAGCCAATTTTCTATCCATTTCAACACACCGTCTTGTATTCCATGCGCTTTTAGTTTTAGCAGTAAACGTTTGTGGGGAACTTTGTCAAAGGCCTTTGAAAATCAAGGTATAAATATCTACAGCTTTACTCTCATCGTAGAGGTTGAGGATATCGTGGAAGAAGTCTAAGAGGTTTGTTAAACAGGAACGTTTTTTTACGAAAGCCGTGTTGAGTATCTTTAAGTATGTTATTTTCCTCTAAGTGATTTACGAGTCTGTCTCGTATGACCGTTTCTAGCATTTTACATACAACTGAGTTAAGCTAATTGGACGATAGTACTGGGTAGGGATTTGCTGCCTTTTTTGAATATCGGTGTTACGTTGGCTAGCTTCCACTGATCGGGCATAGTTCCAGACTGCAAGGATTTATTGAATAGTAATGTCAGTGGTTTAGAGAGCTCATCCTTAGCTTCCTTAGAACTCTAGGCGAGATTGTATCAGGTCCAGGCGTTTTATTTACCTTGAGTTTATCTAAACAATTCAATACTTCTCTCTCTGTAACGGTGATATTGCTTAGAACATCTGAATTATCAATCTGAATCGGCGATGGTGTAGGGATATCACTGAGGTCTTCTGTTGTAAAAACTGATGCAAAGAAGGTATTGAGGGCATTACTCATTTGTTCTTCGTCTTTGGTGTATTCTCCATTTTCATCGACTAACGGTCCAACAGTTGAAGTAACAACTTTTTCTTTCTGATATAACTATAGAATTCTTTCGGGTTTGTTTGACTTTGATTCGCAATATGTAACTCTAAGGTCTTTTTACTTTGCTTAATTAACTTTTTTGGCTTTGCGTCGTAGCTCTACAAATTTCAGCCGTTCTTCGTCATTTTGTGAGGATTTTAATCTATCATTTTTTAGCAAGCAGGCAGTTTGAAATATCTTTATTCCACCATTTGGGCTTATTATTATGGCCTGGACGCCGAGTTTTTGATGGTATGCAGTCTTGCACTGCTTTTAGGTAAGTGGCTTCGAATAACTTCCAAGATGTATTTATGTCGTTATTGTGAATTAAAAAGCTCCAGTCAGTTTCTTTAAACATAGCTCTAAGTTTATGGAAGTTTGCTTTCTTGAAATTAGGGACTTTTTCGATGCTACTATTTGGTTCGTTACTAGTAAACTTTAAAGTGAAAGTTATCGTACGATGGTCGCTGTTACTGAATTCATCACCAACTTTCAAATTCTCTATTAATTCTTCTTTTGTTGCAAGTACAATGTCAAGAACGTTATTACCACGGGTCGGCGTTCCAACAAATTGATAAAGCGAACTCTCTTGCAAGTATGATGATGCAAGATGATGATGCTGTGTTGTATCGCGAACATGACAGCGATATTTCAGACGCAGAAGCAGACAGAGACGACATTCCGATCCCTGGCATGCCTTCGTTTGAGTGGTCTGACGGGGTCAATTTTGTGCCTGACGTGCCCCAGTTCAATCCTGGTACGTCAGGTACAACTGATGACTGGCCCTGTGACGAAAACGCAAACGAAAGCGACTTCTTCCTCGCTTTTTTCGATTTGGAGGTATTGACTTACATCGTTGCCCAAACAAACGCCTACTACAGGTGGGTGTTTGGCAAATTGAACGTCATTTCTCCAAAAGCGAGAATACGAGGCTGGGTGGATACGACTGTTGAAGAATTCATGACGTTTTTTGCCTTGTTGTTCCTCATGCCTCTTTGCAAGAAGCATGTTGCAACACTACTGGAAGCACGACCCTCTCATCGCCACCCCAACTTTCAATAAGTTCATGACTCGTGACAGATTTTTGTTGCTGCTAAGATTTATGCACTTTGCAGACAACGAAAATCCTAACAGGATTAACAGGATATGGAAAGTTCGGGATGTGTTCACCATGTTGTTGGAGAGGTATAGGAAATACTTTTACCCCTTCCTCAATTTGGTGATTGATGAGTCGCTCGTGCTCTTCAAAGGACGTCTTGTTTTCAAGCAGTATATCCCCTTGAAAAGGCATAGGTTCGGAATCAAGCTCTTCGTGTTGTGCGACTGTGAAACTGGAATAGTGTGCTTGACATGATCGTGTATACAGGAACTGACATTGACGTACCGAAAGCCGCTCCCGGTGACCCCATGGGCATATCAGGTGCCATCGTCAGGAAAATGTTGGCACCTTACCTGGGCAAAGGCCACATCATCTACACCGACAACTGGTATACTTCTCCTGCTCTCTGCCAGTTTCTTCATGACAACCAAACGGGGTCATGTGGGACTGTCAGAAAGACAAGAAAGTTTATGCCCAAGTTCACAGGTGATGTCATTCCTCTGTCAGATGCCTCCTCCAGTGACACACCTTCTGAAGATGAACTGGCCAAGGAACACCGCGAGAGGCATGTCCGAAGAAGGCGACGAAAGGGGCAGAAGTACAAGCAACTTGAAAAGTCCGGGAAAGTGGTAGCCCTGAAGTGGAAGGACAAAAGAGACATCCACCTGCTTTCCACAGTCCACACAGGTGCCCAGATGGACTCTGGTAAAATCCACTACCGAACCAGAAAGACCATCTATAAGCCCGACATGGTAGTGGACTACACAAAGAACATGCGCCTGGTGGACAAGTCTGACTGTCAACTGTCAGGCGTTGAGTGTCTGAGGAAGGCTGTGAAGTGGTATCACAAGCTCTTCCTCCACCTAGTTGACATCACGATGCTCAACGCCTACAACTTGTGGTTGGTGAAGAGAGAGATGGCCCCAAACCAGAAGCTAAAATTCTGGGAGTTTGTGTACAACGTTGCATATCAACTCCTGGAGAAGTATGGCACCACCACTCACAGACATACAGCATGGCGTGGGGATCACGTCCCTGACCGCATCCAGCTGGGTGTGGAAAGACACTACCCAACCAACACCGAGCTGGTTGGCACTCGTCATAGGCAGGTGCAGTGCCACGTCTGCAGCTCCAGTGTCAGGAAACCCCACGTAACCAAAAGAGTCACCTCAATGTGCGCCGAGTGCAAAGTTGCACTCTGCTTCAGGGACTACCACATGTATAAAAACTACTGAGTGCCGCCCCCTGCCCTGCCCTGCCCTGGACTCGCGCCCTACCTTAACTGACCTGACCAAATTGATCATGCTACCTCATAATGTTATATATATATTATATAATGTATAAGTTCCAAAGATGTCCCTGTGATATAGCTTTTTACATTATATAATTGTATCTTTCATTATTTAGTTTATAAGTTTCAAAGATTTCCATGTAATATGCCTTCTTTTTTAGTATATCAATATATATGTTTGTTATAGCCAAAGTAATGTGTATATATTTTCTTACCTCAAATGAATTGTACCAAAATAAATATGTTTCAATAAATCCTGTCAAACCTACTAAGATAATAAAATAAAACAATAATAAAAACAAAAATACAAGGTCATGTCATTGTATTCTTACAATATGATATATTCTATGAATATTTCATATTGTTTGAATACAATGGCATGATCTTGTAAAAAAAAAAATTATCAAAATTTATCTAAACAGTATAAAACCTTTCCCATTACCCCGTCTTGGATTCGATTCCACTACCCTACCACACTTTGAGTTTTCCAGTCCGTGACCTTACCAACCATGCCACAGGAGCTCATACCAAATGTCACTCAAAACTTTGTGTCTACAATCGAAATAACAATATACAAAAAAAAAAAAAAATTATCCCACCAATTTATGTTTGTAAATTGATGGGATTATCAATTATATCAGGCCAAGGTTTATAAAAGTTTGTCTCTGTCAAGAATTAGTAATTATATAACTTTATTCTGTCAAAAATTGCCCAAACACTCAGCAAAATTGCCCCTCTCAGTGTGACTCCAGTCATTATCACACGGTCAGTGGGTCAGTGGGTGACCCTTCCCTCCCTCCATCCACAACACCTCTCTCTGTCTGAGTTTGGCTACCAACTAAATTCGTATAAATACAGCATGCATAAAATACTCTTCACAAATACATTTGTATTGTATAATATTGTATAATATTGTAAATAATAATGAATAATAACTGTGTGGGTGTCGAAAATTGCTCAACCATCTTTCTTATGTCTCGCCTACGCCCTTACGTGCGTATATTGGATTATAAACATAGTCATGACTGTCATACAAATACTTGCAGTAGGTCTCGAATATACATTTAGACTGCATATTACTTGGAAATAAATAAATATAAGTTTCTCTGGTGGCAATCTACCCTTTCGCAAGTGAAAGGCGACACCAGTCTATATTTAGCTCTCTATCAAAAAAGGTTAACTGCCGATGTTTACTGACCACCCTCGTTCCTGGTCTATAATATAGTACTTTATTTACAGTAAATGGCCTACATATTTCTGTGGTACTTCACATGTGTCTAAAATGCAATGTCTGCTTGCATAAAAATGCAATTCTGAAAACCATTTATACGTACGACATACGCATGTCTCACTTTCTCTCTCTCTCCATTCCTGACTCATGTTATTGTAGACCTCAGGGTGGCAACGAACCCCAGACACCTGCTAGACATAAGCTTCAAAATCCCAAGATATCCATACGCCTCGGGCGCCTCCACAATTATCACACAGCTGCGTATGTTTCTTGATAGATCTCCCTGCCTTCACTCTCTCCACGACTCACTCCCTGCCTCCCTCCCACCCACCCACCCTTTTAGGCTTCCGTCTGCTATAAACTCATTGATAATGTGCGTAAATATCGCATGAATTGGTCTATATGCGGTATATATATTGTTATATGGCACGTCTACATACAGTACGTACAAGTCTGTATTATAGCATGACAGTGCTCTAAGTACGAGATATACGTGATATTTATGGCGCAACACACCCTCTCCCCCTTTCATTCCCAGCACAACTCAATCACACCTTGGTTCACGCATAGAAACTCATTGATAATGTGCGTAAATATCGCATGAATTGGTCTATATGCGGTATATATATTGTTATATGGCACGTCTACATACGTACAAGTCTGTATTATAGCATGACAGTGCTCTAAGTACGAGATATACGTAATATTATAGCGCAAACCACACTCTCATCTCATAAATTGACGCCAAACCTCCAACCCATCTTCATTCCCGCCTAAAAATTCATTGATAATTCCCTTATATATTGCAATTTTTGGTCACTATGAGGCATATTCATTGTTATATGGGTGGCCTACACACGTATACGTACTCTACATAGTCTAAAAGGGATCAAAAAAGGAGATATACGTGATATTACGCAGTAACCCACCCCCTCCTCCCTCAGGTTCTATCCCCTGGGCGCGTGAAAATTCGGCCGGGAAATCTCGCCGCTCGATAACAATCTAGCCGCGCGGTGCCATTCGCTCCACATTTTTCAACTACGGACCGTTCCCCCACCCCCCCCAGACATTTTTTGGGGGGTCAAATATATATAGGCCGATGCACGCAAACATTCCCTACACGCTGATGTGACAACAATATCGGGGGAGATTCCGGTCCCGAGTGACTGGACCATAGAAGTGAGCAAAAGCAAGAAACTGAGGGCGAAGGATATGCAAGGTAGGCTACTAGATGTTACTATTAAGGCTATACCCAATGTCTATAACCCTGATTTCTTCGTATATTCGTCAACTCCGGCTTTGCCCCATGCCTCATCTGCAAGACTGTTTGCAGACTGGACAAAATCTGACGGCGTCAATGACATAATTGCTCTGAATGCATTAACGCCGGAATTGGATACAATTCCGGCGCTAGACCAAACACACAGTCCAGTGTTGCAGGTGGGGCAGGTAGGTGTGGGTCCGTGGAGGGACTGGGAAGCTGAGGTGCAACAGTTTGCAGCTACCATTACCACTAAATCATCCCACCAAATTCCTCAGGAAACCCACTCTTGGTTCTCACTCCCCATAAATAAGGCAGGAGGGGTGTCCCAAGCTCTCTTTGATTTTCTTTCGGCCCCCAAGCTTGCTCTCTATGAGTTAAGGGAACCTTTCTCGACTCCTGTAAAGTCAGTGAAAATAGGCTAGCCTAAACAGACCTCGGATGCGGAAATACCCTGAGCTGAACAGGCCAAGTGGGATATCTCTATTGGTCTAACTGGTATGGTGTCTGCCTCACACCCAAGGGTCGAGAGTTCGTGCCCCCACCAGGGCATGATATTTTCGTGAGGCTATTTTCGCATTTAACGAAGTTTAGGTGTGTTGGTAAAATTGTTCAGATGGTTGAGAGTAAGATCGGAGCTCCATAAATCCTCTTTCGGGTATGGTGTAAAAAACTATTCCTACAGGACAAGAAAGGGGAGAGGAGAGACCAGGGAGTGTATGTGAGACGCGCTTGGGTTGGGTTGTGGAAGTTGCCAGCCGCCCAAGCGAGTTGCCAACTGGGCAGTTTGTAGGTGCGTGTATGCATCGCTCAGTGAAGTTGACTCACCATTCCCGTTCATCTCTCTGACGGACTCTCGGTCGATTCGGCTCAAGCTTGTTCCTCTCTGTTCGGAGCTTTCGCTTCCCGGAAGGTGAAGTAGTGTAAAGTCAGTGAAAATAGGCTAGCCTAAACAGACCTCGGATGCGGAAATACCCTGAGCCGAACAGGCCAAGTGGGATATCTATTGGTCTAACTGTTAAGGTGTCTGCCTCACACCCAAGGGTCGAGAGTTCGTGCCCCCACCAGGGCATGATATTTTTTGTGAGGCTATTTTCGCATTTAACGAAGTTTAGGTGTGTTGGTAAAATTGTTCAGATGGTTGAGAGTAAGATCGGAGCTCCATAAATCCTCTTTCGGGTATGGTGTAAAAACCGATTCCTACACTCCTCCAGCTCACTTTGATAGAGATTTCAAATTAAGAAACAAAGCCTATAGACTTTTTTCTCAATATATTGCAAGCCACTAAATAGCCCAGTCCCTCACACGGACTATCTCATCTATTGAAAATCAAAATGTAAGGCAGGCCACGGAGTTATCACGGCGGCTGCTCTTACAAAATTCAATCCAGTCCCTAGGTGACATCAGAATAGCCTTACTGTAGGCTGTTCGAGCACGCCAGGACTTGAGGGTGTTTATGGTTAAGAAATTACCGGAAGACATTGGTCGCCGGGTGACTCTTTCCCCTGTCTTGACTGCCTCTCTCTTAGATTTAGATACAGTAATGTATGTGTTCATAGCACTGACCATGCTCATGGCACATGTGAAGAATCATTGGCTGGCAGACTATTGGATCACGGCGACATAATTGCCACACCTGCTTTTGGCAAACTTATGTCCCGGGACCGCTACTTCGCCATACTTGGTAGCCTGCACTTCGTTACCAACACCAATGTACACCAAACAGACCGCCTGTGGAAGATAAGGGGATTCTACGACATGATGAAGGCCAAGTTTTCCACATTCTTGAAGCCTTTTCAAAAGGTCGTGATCGACGAGTCTCTTGTGCTGTTCCGGGGGAACCTTCACTTCCGGCAGTACATACCATCCAAGAGACATCGATTCGGCATCAAGCTCTTCGTCCTCTGTGACTGTAAGATGGGTTATGTGCTGGACTTCATTGTCTACAGTGGGAAGGTGGGTGATCAAGAAATAGGGTTCAGTGGAGCAGTGGTGAAGGCGATGATGGATCGCTACTTCAACAAGAACCACATACTCTACACGGACAACTATTACACGTCCCCCATCCTCACCAAGTACCTGAACAGGCAGCAAACCCAGACTGTGGGCACAGTACGGGGGACGAGGAGGAACATGCCGGAATTCCCCCAAAAGACCAAGAAGAAGGACATCTTCCTCAAGCAACATGGTCTGATGCTGGCAATCCATTGGCACAACCAAAGGAAGGTCAACATGATCAGCACCATTCACAAGGGCAACCTGGTTGACTCTGGCAAAGTCAACCACAGGCCCAGGGAGCCCATAATGAAGCCAGACGCAGTTATGGACTACAACATAAACATGCGTCTGGTTGACAAGTCAGACATGCAGGTCGGCTTCATCGACTGCCTGCGGACCTCCTGCAGGTGGTATAAGAAGTTCTTCCTGCACATGATGGATGTGTCTGTGCTCAACTCGTACAACCTGTACAAGTTGATGAACCCCACAATGCCCAGGAAGTACACCAACCTTCAGAGATTCCAGAAACAGCTCATTCTGGATCTCATTGGGGAATATGCCGTGCCTGATGATGCCCCATGAGCTCAACATATGCCAGGAGCTGGCACCACGGACCGCACATACGCTTCCGAACACCACAGGAAGCACAGGATCATCGCCCTTCCAGTAGCTGCTGGTCGCAAGACCCAGAAACGGTGCCATGTCTGCAGCCACACCACCCGAAGACCCCAGACAACCACCAAAACCTCGTATCAGTGCCAGGAATGTCAGGTAGCACTGTGCATCACGCCTTGCCACGATGATTTCCACATCCTGGTAAACTTCTAAGTGGCACTGACCCTGAGAACACTAGTGAAAGTGACACTAAAACAATAAAACACTATGTGCAAGTGAAAGAGACACTATTCTATAATTATTATAAGTGAAAGTGACACTAAAAACAATATAACAATGTGTGCAAGTGAAAGAGACCCAACAACTATATATTAGAGTAACTATTCAAGAAGTATTTATAAGTGAAACCTGTAAAAAGTGAAAGTGACACTAAAAACAATATAACAATATGTCTAAGTGAAAGAAACAACCAAATGTAATAATTACAAGTGTCAAATACAATACCATACGGTACTGTACGCTTGCGTTGCGTAGCCTAGCCTAGCCTAGCCTCGCCTCTAAACCTAGTAAGTGAAAATGACACAAAATGTATAAGTAATAATAACTCAATAATAACAGTGAGAGTGACAATAATTCATAACAAGAAGAGTAATAAAAGTGAAAGTGACACAATACTATTACAATAACAATGAAAGTGACACAATAATATTACAATTATTATGTTCCTTCCAACAACCAACCATACTCCTAAAATCGATAAATGAAATTTACAAACACATGTGGCAGTCCGTGGACTCGAACCCAGGATGCTCACACCGAAAATCAACACCTTATACATCGCACCACGAAGACAGTTAAAGGTTGGTGGACACTGCCTACGATTTATTATGCAACTTCGAATCCTGCATATGAATCTAAGCATGTACACACATCCCAACTGCAACTCACGTAGGCTATGCATAACAGTGATGGGCTGGTCTATCAGAGTGAGACCTGAGCGATATCTGCCATATACCCATAGCTTACTCCGACTGTTCCTTTTACTTATATATTTTCTAGATCTCAAGTGGATTGACCTCCCAATTTACCAAGATTGGAAGCCAAAGCGTCACATTTTTCCTTTGCCCCTCAAATTTCTCTTGATAATTGCTGAGGGGCACAGGGCCCTGGGTGTGGCTTTGGTTTCCCGGGCGTTTCCGCACCCTCCTCAGCTCCCCGCCGTGGAGTGGCTTCGGTCACCCAGGCTTTATTGTGGTCACCAGGGAGGGTTTTGTGGGGGCGCTCAGTTATGGCCTTGGCCTTGCTCGGGGCCTTGGGGCTGTTCGGCCAGGCAGCTTGGGGAACAACAACAACAACAACAATAACAGTGAAAGGGCCGAAAATATGTTATATAAAGTTTCATATAACTCAAGTAATGGTTGAACAAGTAATAAATGACACAATAATACCACATTATCTCCATAAAAACCTAATTTATTAGTGGCCCCTCCATCATTGACGAACATGCCTATTACATAAGGCATCCTCTTCAAACACTAATCCGCCGTAGTTTGAATCTGCCACGCAGAGCATTTAAAAACTGAGGAGCCTTCATCATGAGCGCACGCGACCTCACTCATGGCTTCAGTCATTATGAATTGGGTTCTCACTACGAAAAAACTTTGTAAAAAATAAAAACAAAAACAAAATAAGAATAACTATCCAATAATCTATCCATCATATCGTGGATGTACTTGTGTGGATCTTTGACCAGACGCTGATTCAGGCGTCATTCTTCCTTCTCTGCTCTGCGCTCGCCCCGCCCGGACATGTCTCCCCACGCTCCGCTGGTTCCTCATTTGCTGCGTCCCTAGTGAGTTTTTTCTCATTTGTTTACTCCGGGATGTATCGAGTAAGGTTAGGATATGCGTAGCAGGAGTGTCCTGGGCTGGTTGCCCGCAGTGCAGTGTATTTTGGGTCGTGTGTTTGGGGCATCTATTTCGGATGTACCCTCGTGGTCCTGTTGTGGACATGTGAACTTTTTCACAGTTAGTTAGCTTGTGAAGCAGGCGGCTTTCATTACGCGTTATTTTTACTGCCTTTTATCTTTCTGATGAGGTAGCGTTGCTTTGCTGACGTTCCCAGCGTATTTTTCTTCACTTAGTGAAGTTTTTTCTGGGTCCCGAGTCAGTCTTCCCTTTCCCGGAAGTATTGCTACAGTGGTGTGTTGGCGGTGGTTCCTGTTGTGATATTTCCAGTGCTTTTGTTTATATTTCAATATTTTTTGTGCCGTCTGCCTAGGCCTAGCCAGCCGCTCGTAGCTTTGCCACATGTACAAGTATTATTGATTTATTTTATAAATATGTCCTACTGTGTCATGTGTATCCTGGTTTAGTTGTGTATTGGCTAATTCCACGGACTATGTATGTTTCCTGGATTAGTTGTGTATTGGCTAATTCCACGGATTATATTTGTGGGCCCTAGGTTAGTTGTGCTTGGCTATCTCTCGGGTCCTATGTGCGTTCAGATGGTTTCTGAACGGGGTGGGTTACTTTCCGGCGGGTTTTTCTCGGTTACACCATTAAAACCCCGGCCGAGAGCCGTGTTTTGGCCACGCGTGGTTTCAAAAAACAGGCTTGTGTCCCCGGCAAGTAGGTGTCTGTGGCTCTCCAGGACTGCGTCTCTGTGGTGGTGCCTGTTTCAGGCTCCCTATGATTCCCGGCGGAATGGCTGTACCCATCTAACATTGTTCATGCGGACATATGTTATAAAGTTTTTCTACCCGGTTTTACAAACCAAAGGAAAAAAACTAGCTGTTGTTGTGGGCTTTCCTCCCCGGCGATCATTTACAAAGAAGTGGGAATAGGAACTTATGGGGTTAACGTTTAAAACATCAGATCTCACCCGGCGGGTGCACCTTGGTAGGGTGGGATGAACGAATTGGTAATTCAGTTTAGTTAACCGGTCCATTTTAGTGATACTATATGTATCGCCGCCCTCACACATACGGCGATCGAAGGCTCAATTAGGGTTAACATCTTTTTTCATAAGTTTTTCACACCCGGCGGGTGCTCCTGGGAGGAGGAAATACGGAATTTACAATTCAAGTTAGTTAACCAATTAATTGAGAGATACGTTAATGTATCGCCGCCTTCAACATACGGCGATCTATGTGACAATTCGTTAGAAGTCAGATCTCGTATCAGCCTGCCCAGTGTTAATCTGCTAGATAATTCAGGGGCCGGCGTCTTTGTGGGGGGTTGTTTTCCAAAATTGAATCTTGAAACAGTCACCACCAGAAAGATTATGTTTATAAACGCCATACTGGTCTTTTATATTATGTCAGAGGGTATTCTTAACTTTCTTAAGACATGTCTAGATATTCGGAAATCTTTATAGAACCCCGCCGCGTAGCGAGCTGTGATCGTTGTGACATTACGTCTCGTTATCCGGCGGGTTATTAACACTTGTGTGCGAACATGTTGGGTTAACCTTATGAGCATTAATTCCTGGAAATTTTCTTTTTTTCCAGGGCTGGGCTCCGGCGGACCAATACAGAACCTGCAGTAGTTTTCCCACCAGTCTCTGTCATGGCTACCTTTGCCCCAGTTTTTGCTTTATGCATTACTCCAACCTGTGCCGGTATCCCTCTTTTTGCGCACACTCTTTGTATCAAGTGTGTTAAATGTCTAGACCGTTCAAGGGGTCTGTGGGTGATGCGCAACTGTTCCTTTTGCTCCCAACTAAGTGTCAAAGTACTCCAAGATAATGATAAGACCGCAGCGGTCGCCTTACGAGAAGTTAGGCAACAAATGGCAGCTTATACTACGATTGTGGCTCATAAGTCACTTCAATGTGATAACGTCCCTCTTTGGGATAGGCTTCTTCTTGAGCACCCTCCCCCTAAACGTTCCTCTCGAGTAACTATTCGTAAGCCGGCAGAGACTGGACAGGGTTCTGTGTCATCTCCTGCCCCTGCTACTTCGAAACGTCAACGTGAGCCTACACCCCCGGCGGCAGCCTCCTCGTCTCGGGAGAGATCTCGGTCTAGGTCACCTCTCAGACACCAGCCACCCAGTCTTGCCTCTTCACCATCGAGTAAGAAGAGTAAGACGGAAAGTTCCACCAGTGGTCACGGCGATAAATCCTCCAAATCAAAGAGTAGTTCACGGTCACACCGCAGCCATAAATCTTCGAAAAAGGATTCCCATGATAGAAAGGCCTCCCGACATTCGCCAGTTTCTAGTACTTCTCGTCATACCTCTACCCCAGACAGAGCTAGTGTTCGGTCTCAGGGGTCCAGTGTAGTGCCTGTACCTAAAGATGATTTACCCATTAACATTTTAACCCTGGATTTGGAGAGTTCAGGGAGCTCAGTGGTTGAGAGTGTTTCGGACTCCCAAGGGAGTGTAGGCCAAGGCCTAGGTGTTTGGCGATATTCTCGACCGGTGCCTGACCACCCACTTCCGGCTCAAACTATTCACACAGTGGCTGACGTCCACCGGGACGCGGCGATCCCATCCTCTATTCCTGACTTATCTTGGCAACAAGATGGTCCCCCAGCTTCGGCGGAATCTTCTCAGGAGGAACAGGATGATAAAGACGAGGTTTCACTTATCTCGGATATGGAAGTGCAAGAGTCAGGTTCAGGCTTAGACGCCACACAAGATCTTAATGATTCACCAGTGAGTACATCATCAAATCAATTTGTCACAGCACAGGAAATTGATGGGCTACTAGTTAATGCTTTATCTAAAAATTTTGGCCAACAGCAGGAAACTCCCACAGTGGACTTGGGAGCTCCCACGACAAGCTCTACGGTACGGCCTCTGATGACTTCTATTGCTTTGACTCAGATCCCTCACCCTCCCTCTATGTCACCATCGGTGGTTACTAGGCCTGCTACGGCGGCATTGACCACTTCTCTACTGCCCCTCGTCGTCCTCCTGATCGCCTTGACGACGCCCATCGCCCTCGTCATGGTTCTCGCCCTGAGGCCGGGGTTAGCGGCTCTGCCCCTGTGCGCCCTCCCCTGGCCTCTACGGATAGGGGCTCTACTCCCTTCCACCCGCTTCCCCAGCCCAGACGACTTCCTCTTACGTTGTCCTCTCCACGCGCGGTTGTTCATGCTGTAGCTGGCCCTCTGCTCGCTCCTCCTACACTGTCCAGGAGGGTCCGCCTGGATGTCGTTGCTTCTCCTACTTCACCTGCTTCAGTGCCTATTCTTCCTTCACGGTCTCATCCCATGGTGGAGGTCCCTCCCTCCCTCCTCCGCCTCGGTGTCGGGCCGCCCTGTTATCTCAGCCCCGGGGATCCTTGCTCTGTTTCCCCCCGCGGCTCCTTCTGGCCTCCTTTCACCCGGCCAGCCTTCCCACTCCCGTCGTCCTGCTCCTCCTCATTCTTCTCTTCCTGACCTTCACTTACCGTCTCGCCACGGGGGTACCCCTCCTCTTGCCTCGGTGGGGTTTCGCGAGGTTTCGGGGTCCCCTTTCTCAGGAGCTGACGTGTCGCTGGAAGAGGGGGATGGTGCTGTTTCCCCCTCGGCCGTTCGTGATCGGGGACGAGTCCCTCAACGGCGACACAACCGTCGTCGGTCGCCTTCCTTGGGCCGCGACGCTGCTGGTTCGTGTCGTGGGTCCCGCTCACGCTCGCCCCTGCGGGCCGACCAATCTTGGGGGGGGGTCGCCTCTCTCGGATCGATTGTCGGCTATGCAGGGCTGGGTTGTGTCACGCATCGACGGGCGCTTGGAGTTGATGCAAGACTCCCTCTTCTCGCGCTTCTTGGCGGTGACACACCCTCAGTGCCTCACCCTACCTACCCCTGCTACGGTCCCCCTCCCTTCTGCAGGCCTACGCTCTGGTCAGACTTCAGCCGCCCTGACATCCTTCCGGCTGTTCAGTCCCTGGATGTGTTGACGGGTCTGTCCTCCTATGGGACAGGTTTGTGCGACACCGGTACGCCTGGCTTAGCCATCATGCTCGGTCACCCTCTCCCATTGGAGGCCTGGTTTGCTGAGGCCTTCGACTTTACCAACCGATCCGTCGACGGCTCTCCTTCAGTCCCTCCCCCGGAGTCATCACTGCTTTTGCCTCCTCTTGTGTCTGTCGGCGGGTTGGACGGCGCGTTCTGGTCCTGGATGAGCGCGCCCGTTCTTGAACTTTGTTCTATTGCTACCCCGTTCTTCTCTCACCCGGATCAGCCCTCTGTCGCCAAGGATTTTCCCTTGCGCCAGAGGGTGACGGACTTATTGTCTTGTCTTTAGGTTCCCTCCGGACGTCTGTTCACCACCTGCGGCTTATCGAGGCGTCTGCGCCAGGCGATCTTCGCGAGGGTTTGGACCGCGTTCAGCGGATCCACCTTCGGCTCGCGGTGTCTTTGGTTCCCGAGCTGAAGGCGGTTTTGTGCGCGGCAACTCGGCAACGCCCGATCAATCCACGGAAAAGATGCCGTCACTTGAGATCTAGAAGATATATAAGTAAAAGGAACAGTCAGAGTAAGCTATGGGTATGTTAGGAGGCTCATCTATCCACAGTAATAGGCTTCTGACCATCTATATGAGGCAGTTGCTTTTTAATTTTTATAGCAGACGCCCTGGTCTAGGAGTTGTCACACGTGGTGTGGAACTTTCCATGGTTCGAGCCTGCTTTGCCCCTCTCGCGGGGCCCCCACGCCAGTTGTCGCAGCAGTGTCTTCAGGAGGTAAAGTAAACTACAAAGTGTACGATTACTACAAGCCTCGTGGCCAGCCTCATTAGGGGTCTCCATAGGGTATAGGGGTTGATATTATTAATAAATATTATTATTATGCTATTATAACCCTAAAATATATCCCTTGTTTATATGTGTATGTATATTTAACACGTAAACAGGGAGTCAGGAGACGTCCTGATGGTGGTGTGGGGTGTTTTGGGGAGGTCTGACTTTCACATATAAGTCGACCCTCCCAATGTTTTTGGCTCGTTGCCTTCCGGCGATCTTTCTACGTACTGATGCCTAACCTCGCCTCGTAGGCGAAAGGATTGAGCCAAAAAATCCCGGCGTGGTGTGCAGTACCACGAACCTCCCGGCGGAAAATGCTAAATTCCTAAGGGAGTAATCTCGGCCCGCCGAGCAAACTCACCCAAACCGATAGCCTAGCACGGCATGACTTTCCTCGTCCGGCTCTAACAGTAGTGTACTTTTCTGGCCCGGCGCTAACAGTCTAGTGGGGTTATTTCTATCTAGACCATACTCAACAGATAGTTTTAACGGAATAATTGGGCCAGTGACACTTTGTCACAGGTACAGTAAGCAGTTCAAGAGGAAATTAAGTTTTCCGAAGACAAGTCAAGCGGAAGGTTAGAGTAGCAGTGTGCTATAGCTAATTTTCCGGCGGACTTGAAGGGTAGGATGTTTTAACACCTCTAAGGTTATCCTCAGACTAATGAGGAAGTAAGATGGAGGTGTGGTGTGGAGGTAGATGTGCTGGAAAGTGTGAAAAAGAACAACTTGAGATGGTTCGGCCATATGGAACATATGGAAAGCGAGAGAATGACTAAGAGGGTGTATGAGAGCGTGGTGGAGGGACAGAGAGGGAGAGGTAGACCGAAAGAGAGGTGGAAGGATGGAGTGAGGAAGTATATGAACGAAGGCGGTGCTGGTTGGGGGGAGGGGCATCGACTGACTGGGGACAGAGGTGCATGGGGGCGGTTCGTTCGTGGCCACCCCTTCGGGGATCACGGCGTCAGGCAATAGATAGATAGATAGATAGATGATTATGAAGTCAATGTAAATTTAGTGTCTAGTAATGTACAGTCAGATGTAACTGGGATAGGTTTATGTGATTTCAAAGAGCAAACCAAGAATGACAGAGTAATGCAAATTTTGAGAGAAGCCACTCTAGAGGGGTGGCCTGATAGTAAGAAAGAAGCACCTATAGAAATCCATGCATTCTGGAATTTCAGAGATGAAATTAGCTATAGTGATGGTTTGTTACATAAAATGGACAGAATCATAGTTCCCAAGCAGCTGAGAAGCAAGGTTTTGAAACATATTCATAAGTCTCATCAAGGTATTGAGAAGTCCTTGAGGTTAGCCAGAGACCTGGTTTATTGGCCAATGATGGTAGCTGAAATAAAAGACCTTATTAGCTCGTGTGACACCTGTAATGCATATGGTAACCAACAAGCCAAAGAACCTCTTATGACACATGAAATTCCAAACCTACCCTGGCAGAAACTTGGAGCAGAGTTATTTGAATTAAATGGTAAACAATATCTTTTGCTTGTTGATTACTACAGCAAATATTTTGAATTTGACAGGTTAGAAAATACTTGTTCAAGCACTGTTGTGAGACACTGTAAATCCCATTGCTCTAGACATGGCATTCCTCAAACATTACATAGTGATAATGGTCCTCAGTTTATTGCTAAAGAGTTCAAATATTTCTGTAAGACTTATGGTATTGTACATACCACATCATCTCCTTACCACCCTAAAAGTAACGGCCTGGCAGAATTTTTTTTTCAAACAGTGAAGAGATAAATGATGAAGGCTACCAAAGAGAACAAAGATCCTTAAATCAGTGTTCTGAACTACAGAAACACTCCTGTTGTAGGGACAGCAAGTCCTTCGCAGTTATTGTTTGGAAGGAGAACCCGAACTACACTCCCTACCTCTGATAAATTACTACAGCCTCAAACACAAGATCCTCTGACCATAAAAAACTTATTAAAGGAGTCACAAGTTAAACTGAAGCTGTATTATGATAGAAACTCCATGGCATTATCAGAACTTGAGGAAGGGGATGTAGTTAGAGTCAATGATGGGTTAAGTCAGGAATCAAAGAAAGCTGTAGTTATTTCTCCTAGATCATACTTAGTTAAAGACAATGCTGGACATATATATAGGAGAAATAGACATCATCTAACTAAAACCCATGAAAAGTCTAACGATGATACCAATTTAGAATTTGCTGATTGTGACAGAAGAATGGATGTGTCAGGCTATGCACGCACATTAATGACACCTCACAATACAAGTGTTAGATCTCGATTAAGTGGAGATAATCTGCAAGCATGTAGTGGGGAAAGAAATAATAGGCCTACACCATGTATTAGCCCTAGTGAAAACAGTGACTGTGTAGGCCCATCTAGTAATAGCACTGGGCAGAGAGAGACCAGGACCAAAAGTGGTAGACTGGTGTGCCCCCCTAGGAAATTATATTTATTAACTAATCCTATTAATTTGCAGTATCAAGGAATCAAACTATTGAATGTCTTACTGTATGTTATCATCTTGTTTTATTTATAAAAGGGAAGATGAAATTATTATATAATTATATTATATAGGCTACAATATTATATTATTATATTACTGATATGTAGGCTATATTACTACAGTACATTAATATATCTTATACTACTGTATATAGTGATATTGGAATATATCATACATTATGTTTAAAAGACTAGAATTACGGATGCTGAGTTATCTACTATTATTGGAACATGACCGTTCAGTTTGAATACACCTTCTAGCTCAACTAGGTGTTTGATTGCCATCCTCTCTATATTATGGCTGTATAAGACTCCACTATGAGAAATATTACAGGTGGTAGGGCTCTGCAATCAGCTTTTGAAAGATGTTTTGTCTGAGAGCCCATTCTACTTGAGTGCTCTGTCTCCGGGACAGAGCATCCGCCCATACATTCGCCACGCCGGGCAGATACGTTGCGTGAAGATAAATCCTGAGCCTCGCGGCTAGACGAAATATCTTTTCCGACAACCCTTGTAACACTCTTGATCTTACTGACCCTTGCTTTTTGAATGCATGTCACTGCAGTCAAATTGTCCATTCTGAAGGCTAGGGACTTTCCCGCCTGGCTCATGCCGTGCTCCTGTAAAAAGAATAGTGGGACTAGCAACTCCTTGGCATTGATATGAAGATGATTTACAGTTGACCATCGACCCTGACCCTGATGGCCTAAGTCTGATTGGTAACCCCATCCCAGGGTTCCTGACGCGACTGTATATACCCAAACCGTCGGAGGTGGAGCTGTCCAAGCCAAGGAGGAGTGAATTACTTCTGGCTTCGCCCAAGCCGCCAGGAGGTTGTGGATTAAAGTTGGAATTGTCCTCAGTGTTTCTGCCGGTGAAAGTGGAAAACACTTGTTTCCTACCAAGATAATTATTTCGACCTTCAGACGACCTAACGGTACCGTCAGCTGTATCCAATTGAGTGAGCCCGCCCGAGATTCCCTGAACTTCCTCGTTGTCGTCCGCGAATGTAGAAACCGGAAGCGTTTCCAGCGAAATCTCTGACGGTTGTCCACACTCTGCCTCAGAGTTAGTAACTCGGTATCCCAGATAAGGCCCACCCACTGGATTTGCTTGGTGGGGAGGAGAGATGACTTTCCTAAGTTTACCCTGAACCCGAAGGTCTTTACATGGTCTAATACTAATTGAACATGATGAAGGCACGTTATCTTGGATTGGGCTACCACTAGCCAATTGTCTAGGTACCATAAAAATTTGATTCCCTGTTTGAGCAATGGTAGCAACGCTTGTCGAACTAGTTTTGTGAAAAACTCGGGGTGCTAGATATAATCCAAAGGGCATTCTTTGAAAGACAAACGTTTAATTCCCGATGTGTAAGGCTAGAAACCTCTGAGAACATTTGTTGATTGGGACATGCCAATAGGCATCTTTCAGATCTATTGAGCACATCCAGCCCTGCGGCGGGAGTGACTACCTGATCTGTTTCACTGTCAGCATCCTGAATGACTGATTGTGAATGTGGGTGTTGAGATATGAGAGGTCGATCACCAGCCTCATCTGAACACTGTCCCTCTTTGGCACCAAAAACAACCGGGATATGAACACTGGCATTGACGTAGGACTGGGGATTATGATCTGCTTTTGTGCCCTCTTTTTGATAATGGATCCCACCTTAAATGAAACATGATTGAATTCTGTGGGGACACGTAAACGGGGTCGCCGGGACCACCGCCACGAGAGACCTTTGCAGACCACTGTCCTTGCCCATGTTCGCCGGGGCCATGCCCGGAAATAATCTCGGAAGTTGCCAGTCACATTATTTTTTTCTTTTTCTGTGATTGAGGGAGGCAAAAGGCAGAACTGCCTATAGTGAGTGCCTCCCCCATAGTTGAAAGAGTGACAGGGCCAAAATCAAGGGACGTTCGAGCCAAAATGCCTGGACACACAGAGGTTGAAGCAATTTAAGTTAATTTAATTTAAGGAAGAGGGAAAGACCGATTCTGGGAGAGAGTTCCAGAGCTCAGCTGTTGAGTAGAAGAAAGTTTGAGAGTAACGTTTCACTCTTGGGTTGGAGAGTTGCACAGAGTAGGGGTGGGATTGAGTTGCAAGACGGGTACCATGTGCCCTACGTAAAGGAGGTGGTATACACTGGGAAAGCTCTGAGGAACACTGATCATTATAGTAGCGATAGAATAGCGAGAGAGATGCAACATGACTGGTCTTATCCGGCAGTACTACTCTCGGATCCGTCTCGCCTTGCCTTGGCACTGGGAGTGAGAGAGTCCTGTGGTGTGTCTCAGATCTTGGAGGAGGAATGTGACTCTGACTTTGGCATGGGGGGATGAGAGGCCTTGCTACCATCGCTACTGGGTTTACCCCTATGTTGGCCCCGAAACCACCTCCCTCTACCCCTGAGGTTACTGCGCCCTTTAGGTGCCCCTGTATGAGCAGGGGTTGTGAAAGTCTTGGCTGACTGATTGAACTGTGACTGACCACGAAAGGAACTCTTAGTTCTGAAGTTTTGTTTAGCTGCCTGCTAACCCTTGAATTTAGTAGTGGTGGCAGGTTGTTGGTCTAGGAGGAAATTAACTGTTCTCCATGCTTCGTTAGAGACTAAGGTAGCTGTAAAGATATTGGATAAGAGTAATCTTCTACCGATCTCCGCCGGAAGTCTCCTCACCAAATACACTCTTATATCTTGGCGCACCCATACAGCTTCAAAGATAGCTGTCCGGATGTCGCCGAGAGATTGAATCGAGTTTTGGAGGAGGAGGCGTCTGGTCAGAAAAAGAGCCCTCTGGGTTCCGGCGTCCCTTACCGACTCAGTCGTCCGAGCCAGAGAGGCTCCAAGTTGGTGGCTGAGAAGGTATTGAGACGCCAGTCTCCAGGCTTTCTGTCTCATTTTGTAATCTTTGTCGATCTGAGCCTGTGTGGGGGGACAAAATGGTTCAGGTAACTGGCACAAAGATAATTTCGGGGCCCCAATAAAATCAAACATATGTTGGGGAATCCCGTCCGCCTTGCCTACTGGCATAGAAAACCAATGATTGTCTTCTGACGGAATTTGATGACTACTTTTGTTGTTAATGGTGCTGGCAAACAGCTGGGCCTCATGTCCCCAAGCAACCCACTGCCCATACTCCCCTCCCTTAACATGAACTAATGAGGCCCCATGAGAGTCCCTGAAAGGAATGGAATTTAGTTCCGGGGTCAAACCCTGCAACACTTTTAAATCATTCATCCCATCAGTTTTAGTCCAGTCCAAAAACAGTTTTCCGGCGGAAGTAGGAGGCAAGGCAGGGGATTGTGAGTACACAAAATATTCAGGATTGAAAAATGTTGGGATGGCCTTGATAACAACATCAAGTACCTCTCCCGACTGGTTCTTGGCCCTTAATTTCTTCTTTTCACTTGCCTCTATAACCCAGTTACACGGGACAGGTGATTCACCTGTAACCGTGGGTTGTGCGAGCTCGGGGTGCAGAGGGTGACTTCTTACAGTCTCTTACAGTAGATCCTCTGGAAAAAGGCAAACTAGGCCTGTGTATCCAGCTCAGTACCAGTACTTGCACTGCTGCGGTCGTTCACGGTGATGGCGGCGGCGGCGGTAGCAGACGCAACATTTTTACTATTTTGTATTTTTGCTTTATAATCAAACTTCAAATCTTGTCTTCCCCATGCTTTATCAAGATTACTTTCAAACTCCCTTATTGATTCGGAATCGACTACATACTGGGACAGTGCGTTCCACTCATTTACCACTCTATCACAAAAGAGTTCTTTGCCTTCTCAAGCCTATTTCTTTCTTTGTAAATTTTCTTAGAGTGTCCTCTCGTTCTTGTTCCCTCCCGCATCAAGAAGATACCTTCACACACATCCTCATCATACTTTCCTGACACTATCTTAAAAGTCTCTATCATATCCCCTCCCTTTCTCCTACATGCCAGTGTCGGAAGCCCCAGTGTCCTCAACCTCTGCTCATAGCCCGCGTTCTTCAACGTTGGTACCAGCTTGCTAGCTCTCCTCTGCACTTTCTCCACTGCTTCTATATCCTTTACCATATATGGAGCCCACACCTGGTTCGCATATTCCAAGTGCGGCCTAACCAGCGCTGTATAGAGATTCCTGAAGATATCTTCGTCAAGTGACACAAATGTCCTCCTTATCAGCCCTACTATTCTATTGGCTTTGTTTATCTTTTCCGCTAAATGTTCTGAGAAATTTAACTTATTGTCTATCACTACTCCTGTATCCTTTTCTGCATTCACTTCCTCCATCGCTTCATACATACTGTATCCTACCTTGTCTATCTTGCTTGTCCCAATCCGCATGTACTTGCATTTTTTTGGATGAAAAGGCATTAACCAATGCTCAGACCATCCCTTCATGCCCTCCACATCTCCTTGAAGCAAACTCACATCTTCCTTACTCCTCACTCTTCTATACAGCTTAGTGTCATCCGCATACAGGTATACCTGGTATATTCCTGAGAAACGGCATGCATTATATCTCAAGAACTGGGCAGTGTTATAGCATATTTGTTGTTTGTACATATATATGTATTATGTATGTTGCTTCGTAGTATACTATAAATGGAAAATATACTTGGTAAATGAATAATTAGAGGGCATCTGTGGACTCACTTTTACAATTTCCCAGCTCAGCTGGTGGGCGACGAGTGGAGGTGAGTCGAGTTGTATACTGATATTCTATTGGTCAATAAACTGGGTGTGACGTCACGAGCGATGATGGCATATGAATGGTTGTTGTGGAGTACGTCACTGTCTAGACGGTGACGTCACAAATTCTCGCAACATTTTAACGGGTGTAGAAATACACGTCAGTCCATATAATGAGCCTCTTTTGTTTCTCAATCCCTCTACGACGTCACTTTGATTCATTTATTATCCTTGGTGTTTATAATCTCTCGGATTCGGGCCAGTCGGCCATTTTTGAAATGGTGGAACTGTTGTTCAATGAATAGTGAAGTGTTTTTGCTTTATGAAAACACCTACAACATCTTCTATTTAACGGGATTACCAACGGAGCTTCCAGCGGTATTGTGTTAATTTGGCTGCAGACCATTATTCTCCAGTACACCAAGTGTAAGGGTTTTATACCGTCGTTATTTGGGTCCAAGCCTAGGCTACGTTTACCACAGAATCTTTAATGAATATCCTCAATACAGACTTATTTCCTTCACTTACCTCGTCAATAATAACCCATATAGGTGGAGAGGCCCTGAATTATATCAAAGAAAAAGTGATGTTGAAACATTATCTGCAATTTAGCCATGTTGATTAACTCTTAGCCCACTTAACCCCTTCACCCTCATATGACGCAGAGGTTGGCAGATTAGCAATAAGAAATAGAGTTCTCTCACTCTTATAATTACCTCTTTTGGCGACCGTCAATCTTTTATGAATTAAATACCAAACCAGCGGGGGTGTGAGGGCGGCAGCCCCCACCTAATATACTAGGTTAGGTTAGGTAAGGTTGTTAGGTTACGCTAATATTACTAGTCAGGTCAAAATACAGTTTAACCCCCAAAAAATTGCTACAAAAGGTTTCTCAACTGATTCTGGTAGGTTTTAGTGTACTTTTTAACATACTAAAAGTTTACCAAAGTAGGACCCCGGAAAAGTTATTTTTTTCAAGATGGCGTCCAAGATGGCCGCCGAAACCTCTTAATGATCATAACTATGTAACTATCAACTCAAATTTGATGATCTTGGTGTCTATCCCTAGGTTTTTGGGGGCAAAGAACACATTAAGATCATAAAAAATTATGTTGGCCTATTATGTAACACAAAAATCCAATATGGCGTCAAAAATGGCCGCCAACACCTCCAAATGACCGCAAGTCCATAACTATTGACTCAAATTTGATGATCTTGATGTCTATCCCCAGGTTTTTGGGGGCAAGGAACACATTAAGACCATTAAAAATGAAAGTGGGCCATTATCTAACAAGTAAGTCCAATATGGTGTCCAACATGGCACTACCATGTGACCAACGTTTCAGTCTAATTTGATTAAACTTGGGTCTAGATCTATCCCCTGGTTTGGGGGGACAAGGAACACATTCTAACCATTTTTTATATCACATAGCTGAAAAAACTGGAAACTGGGAAAAAGCACCCAGACGTTTATCGAAAGTTTCTTGATGGTTTTCACGTTGTTCGTAGGAGCAATCAGTGCTGGGCAGGGCTTAGTAGTGATCTTGTCATTGAACAAACGTTGATGAGGTCTCTAAAGAGCACTGGTGGTCTAACTCGCGGCAGTGGGATGACTGAGGAGATGCGAAACCTTTGGACCTTATCTGCACCTGTAACATCTGAGTACAACAGTGCGATGCAGGATTTCACAAACCTAACCTATACTACAAGTCCGCAACACAAAGACTCAACTGAGGCGCGCATCAAAGAGATGCATCTGATCTCGAGAAAATTCGGATAAAGCTTGCAGCCTGCTCACCCTTCACATCTGATCCTACTCTGAGAAACATTGTCAACGGGATAGTGGCTGGGCCAGATGTGAATGTACATGACTTTGAATCGGTTGGGAACAAGATCATTGAAGATATAATCGGAAAGCCGGCATTTACTTACAAATTCAAGCGGAAAGACAGAGCCCAAACCCTTGGGAATATCTCTGCTGTGAAGATTGCTCCTGATCGTACCATTGATCCTGCCCTTCTGTTCCAGCGTTTCCTTGTGGTGTCAAGGTCAGGAGATCTTTCCCTTGAAGAGGTTTTGACGTATGAACTAAGCCCCTGCCCTCCAGCCCTCTTTGAGACCAGGAACATTCTTCGAAAAGCAGACAAACCTCAGCTTGCTCAGGCAATTCAAGACCATGCTGCGGTCTTATCAAATGAGGCTGTGATGAACTCTATTCCTAAAACAGATTGTTACGTGCTTGATGGTGGCTCTTTGCTCCATCGTTTACTGTGGAAGAAAGGCGACTCATATAATGCAATAGCTGAGTCTTATGCAGACTTCACTGTGAGACATTACGGACAAGCGACAGTGGTGTTCGATGGCTATGGTGAAGGTCCCTCCATAAAAGACAACACACATTAGAGACGAGGAAAAAACCTGCACCCTATTGTTAGTTTCACTGCAGAAACAGAGTTTTCAGGCAAAAAGGAGGACTTTTTGTCTCGTGACAAAAACAAGGCAGACATGATTGCTCTCATCAGCACAGCACTAACTAAAAGGGGATGCCATGTCATTCAGTCACCAGGGGATGCAGACGTTGATATCGTTAAGGCAACTGTTGAACGATCCCGTCATTGCACTACAACGTTGGTCGGTGAGGATACAGATTTGCTGATCTTGCTCCTTCATTACTCCAGAACAGACAATGAGATCATCTACTTCCGTTCTGACGCAAACAAGCAGTCAAAAGAACACAGAGTGTATAACATTAACCTGTTGAAAGAAACTTTAGGAGACGATGTGTGCAATGAGTTGCTCTTTGTACATGCCTACTCAGGCTGTGATTCAACTTCAAGGATTTTCGGCATCGGAAAAAAGTCAGCCTTCCGGAAATTAGTGAAATCTGATCCTGTCATGAAGTCCTGTGCTAGTGCATTCATCCTTCAAAACAAATCTCAAGAGGACATATCAGATCTTGGCAAAGACCTGATGGTTGATCTCTTTGGTGGCAAGTCTAATGATACGCTATCATCACTGCGCCATATTATTTTCACCAAGAAAGTGGCAACTGCTCAAGCATTTTCACTCCTGAACGGCTTCCCCCAACATCACCTGCAACAAGATTCCATAGCCAACGTGTGTACTTTCAAATTATGGTATGGATGGGGATGGCAAATGAAATGAACCCAACTGAATGGGGATGGAAACAGGAAAATGATCAGTTAACCTGACAAGCGCGATATAGACGTAGGTGCTAGGGTAGTTATTTGTGCATTTCTAGCCCTGGATTCTGACAGAATTCGTTATATTTACAATATAAACCATTATTTGTTTTCGGTATGCTTTTATTTTACATATATGATGTATATATGAACCTTCAAGAGTGCTAAAATAAGTGGGAAAAGCATTTGGGTGGTGAAAAACGAAGATATTGGCCACCCGGTCATAATCTCAGGCGAGAGAGAGAGACAGGCAGCCCTCCCCTCTCGCTGTCTGGGAGTCAACTGAGACGAGCGGGGCGGTGTGTGCCGGTGTCTGGGTGTTGCATAATGATCTTTTATGCAACCCACTTGTGCTACATTATCGCGGGAGAGAAAAATAACCGATAAATGATGATAATAAGAGGAAAAATAGGTGATAATTGAGGAGGGGAGGGAGGGGGGAATAAGGTGGGGAAGGAGGGGAGGGGGGTGGGTGAGATTTACATGGATGAGTACTGGAGGGGAATTATCTCACCTAGAGACAAATTCCTTTGTTTTGATAGGCCCTTTTTTTTTATGGAAGGCTTTTTTTATGGTCCTGCTTCCGTGAGGCCTATCGCGTTCCCTATAGGAAGCCTTCCGTGAGGCCTATCGCGCTTGCCGGGTTAATTCCAATTATGACCCAAAACAATGCTGCGCCTGACGAACTCTTGAAAATTATCCATTGCAACTGTTCGGGGGGATGCAAATCCTCTCGATGCAGCTGCAGACGCTATGGACTCCCCTGCACTGCTGCATGTGGCCCTTGCCAAACTGAAAACTGTGACAATCCAAACAACACTCAAGAGGTCGATACTGAGGAGGAGGATGACACTCAAACTGAACACTCTGAAACTTATTCTATGGACAAAGGTGTTTGTGCATTAGGTGATAGTGGACAGCTGAAGGTCATGAATTCAATTTCATAATGATTCAACAGCTCAGTGATATCCAAAGTTGTCTTAATGTTATGTGTTCCTTGCCCCAAAAACCTGGGGATAGACATCAAGATCATAACATTTGAGTCAATAGTTATGGACTTGCAGTCATTTGGAGGTGTTGGCGGCCATTTTTGACGCCATATTGGATTTTTGTGTTACATAATAGGCCAACATAATTTTTTATGATCTTAATGTGTTCTTTGCCCCCAAAAACCTAGGGATAGACACCAAGATCATCAAATTTGAGTTGATAGTTACATAGTTATGATCATTAAGAGGTTTCGGCGGCCATCTTGGACGCCATCTTGGAAAAAAAACTTTTCCGGGGGTCCTACTTTGGTAAACTTTTAGTATGTTATAAAGTACACTAAACCCTACCAGAATCAGTTGAGAAACCTTTTGTAGCAATTTTTTGGGGGTTGAGGGGGTATTTTCCATATATCGACCTGACTATACCTCTTATTTTCGTCTTTTACCCCTCAATTTCCCTGTACTTCATAGCCCTCCCCACTATCGGGGGCCGTATCTTAAGATTGTTGGATAATGGGGAAAACGTTTTTTCCGGAATCTTTAATGTAGGCCTATATCCTCAATACAGACTTATTTCCTTCACTTACCTCGTCAATAATAACCATATAGGCCTAGGTGCAGAGGTCCTGAATTATATCGTCAATAATAACCATATAGGTGCAGAGGCCCTGAATTATATCGTCAATAATAACCATATAGGTGCAGAGGCCCTGAATTATATCGTCAATAATAACCATATAGGTGCAGAGGCCCTGAATTATATCGTCAATAATAACCATATAGGTGGAGAGGCCCTGAATTATATCAAAGAAAAAGTGATGTTGAAACATTATCTGCAATTTAGCCATGTTCATTAACTCTTAGCCCACTTAACCCCTTCAGACTCAAATGACGCAGAGGTTGGCAGATTAGCAATAAGAAAGAGTTCTCTCACTCTTATAATTAACTCTTTTGCCGACCGTCAATCTTTTATGAATTAGGCTAAATACCAAAGCAGCGGGGGTGTGGGGGTGGCAGCCGCCACCTAATACACTAGGTTAGGTTAGGTAAGGTTGTTAGGTTACGCTAATATTACCCCTTATTTTCGTCTTTTACCCCTCAATTTCCCTGTACTTCATAGCCCTCCCCACTATCGGGGGCCGTATCTTAAGATTGTTGGATAATGGGGACAACTTTTTTTCCAGAGATTCTAATTAATGACAACCACTGTATAATGATGAAAACTAGCTAAAACCCCCCCAAAAAAACTCACGAAATAAAAGTTGGCCAGGTTCCTGGATATTTGTCTTAATTTGCATGAACAAATTGTAATAGGCCTATAGAAACCTTATAAATCATATAAATAACAAATCCACAAAAATACAATCACTGAAAATAGCTGTCGTCCGTCTCCTTAATATTGACCGAAAAAACGCCCATTCTAATAAATCTCAGAGCTCTTTCGGACAGTCACTGTTTACAAACGCCTTCTTTATGCAGTATAATCAATATTTACCCCCTGCTGGCAACATAGATGACGATTTCAATAATTCATGGGGGGGGGGGGGTGAGGGGGGGGCACAGCCCCCCTCAACCCATCGTGTATCCAACATTGACATTATAACTAAGACCATGAATAGTGCCTACACTCATTTCTCAAAATCTGGAAGAAAAAACATAACAAATAAGGGTGCGAGCCTATTCCCTATAATTACCAATATATCACTTCATCTTGGGACGATACCGCTCTCGCAGATTAACCTTACCGTTCACGAGGCAAATACGGGGGTGGGGGATACTAATTAGTATTGATAAATAGAAACGGTTTGAATATCAAGACGCAAATTACACAGTGCACTAATGACATTAAAATACACATTGTGTGAAACATATACACCGCTGATGTTAAATTAACCGGGTGTAAGATTAAGCGGATGTAAAAATAAGCGGGTGTAATGACGACATGTTGGCCAAGGGCTGGAATGACGTCATCGCTGAGGCCCGCCTTGGCTGATGACGTCACGATAATCAACAACCAATCACAAGCAAGGATACACAACGTCTTGGCTTGGTTAATCAAGATGGCTATATTCTAGTTAATCTCCGTGTTTCAACCCCTCTCTTTCCCTGATATATTTCATACCCTCCCCAGCTATCGGGGTTTAGTATTGTTGAGGTAAATGAAGAAAATAACTAAGAGATATGAGGATATAAATAAGGATCCTTAGTTAATGGGCAAACAAAATACGGTGACTACCGCTACATAGGATCTTACCGTATACCTCACTTCCATTAGTTATAACTTCAGGTAAGTCGTTGATAAATATAACGAACAGTAGTGGTCCCAACACAGATCCCTGAGGTACCCCACTTGTAGTTTCCCTCCACCCCAAGCCTATTCCATTCACCAGTACCCTCTGTCTCCGATCTTTCAGGAAGGCTTCTATCCATTTCACACATTTCTCCCCTATATTATAGCTTCTAACTTTCTCTATTAACCTTTTATGTGGGACCTTATCGAAGGCCTTCATAAAATCGCAATATACCACGTCTATTACATCACCATCCTCTAGAATTTGCATCCAATCATCTACCACCTTAATTAGCTGTAGTACCGTCGACCTCCCCGGCAAGAATCCGAACTGTCTCCCAGTGAAAAGTTGGTTTGATTTCATATGCTCCATTATTCCTTCTCTAATTACCGTTTCCATTAGTTTACACACAACACTTGTCAAACTGACTGGTCTATAATTTCCTGGGTCATTTCTCTTTCCCTTCTTAAATATAGCTGTTATGTTCGCCTCTCTCCAGTCCATCGGGATTTGCCGTATTAACCCTCCAGCCCCGGCTATTGTATTATATAAATTCCCCGAAACCCGGGGGTTTTGGCCGAAAAACGTCTACGCCTAGGCTACCGTATCATTGTTATTTTGACTGCTTCCGCATTCCCGCGCATCTCCAAGCGTATATGTGTTTCGTACCTGTAGAATGGCGTTAAGTAGAGCTCTCTAAGTCAACTGGTTCAGTTGTGATGACGATTTCATTGGAGATAACTTAGTGGCAAAAACAGCCACTTTACACTACTTTTCGCTACTTAACAATAACATACAGGCACACACGAACAAGCAACGCACTCCTTCTTGTGGTCAGAGATGCACGGCGTCGGTCCAGCCGGCTGTTGTTTACATGCGTCGGACGGACGCCTCGCACACCAAGCTTACAGGCTTTCAAGCTCATGGGTTTCTCAGAGCCCTACCGGGTAGCACGGGGGGTGTTTGTTATGGGTGCCTCAGAGCCCTACCGGGTCTGGAGGGTTAAACGATACCTCAAATAACATTTTCAATGGCTCTACCAACATCTCACCTCCTTCCTTTATGATTCTTGGGTGTATCCCATCCGGTTCCGGGGACTTACTTCTGTTCATTTTTTCTATAGCCCTTCTCATTCTAGCATGGGAAAACTCTATTAGTTCTAGTGCCAGTGCCTGTTTGATGGAAATAGTAGGCACTGCATCATCTGACTCCACTGTTAGTACCCCCTCAAAGTATTTCCCCAGCACCTCTGCTTTCTCCTTATCAGTCTCCGCTCTACTTCCATCATCCAACCCCCCTACCAGCTCTGGGATCCCTACTCTTCTTGTTAACTTTTCCTGAATGTACTTCCAGAATATTTTTGGATTATCCTTCACATTTCTAGCAATCTCTCTCTCCCTCTCCTTCACCCCCTTCCTTGTCTCCCACCTTATTTTATTGTTTATTTGTCTGCGTTCCAGATCCACTTCTTTAGCTTCTATACTAGACCCCCTGTTCTTTTTTAACAATTTTAGTCTTTCCCACAATCGTTTCTTCCTTCTAATCAATGTCCAAAGCTTTCTTTTCATTGGCAATTCTGGGTTCGTTCTTTTCCTCAATTTTGTTTTATCCTTATATTCCCTTACTGGTACACTTTTGGACACAGCATTCTCCAGTTTGACTCTAATTTTCCTCCACATTCCTTCAGCGTCTTCACCGTTCAAGTATTCCCCCCAGTCAATGTCCAAACACCGTCTCAGCAGCTCATAATCTGCTCTATCATACATGTATATTTTTGTATTGCTTCTATTATCCCTCTCTGTTTTAATATTGCAACTAAAGCTTATACAGGTATGGTCACTACGACCTATAGGGCTATCCACATTGACATGTTCCACTATATCCTCCTCATTGCTAAAAATCAAATCAAGTACACTCCCCTGCGTCCCATCTCTATATCTTGTCATCTCTGTAATATGTTGCGTTAAAAAACAATCTCTCACTTTCTCTATAAACCTGTTTTCCAGGCTACACTGTCCCGCTGGAGTAGTACAATTTGCCCAGTTGATCCTTGGCAAATTGAAATCTCCAATCAAAACCTTATATTTGTTCTCTCTATTATCTATTTTCTCCATTGCTTTCAGTAGGTTATCATCCTCTTCCCTACTATTATTTGGGCTTCTATATATAGAGGCAATTAGAATTGATCCTCTTGCACATTTTACTTCAATACAAAAATACTCACAATACTGCTGTCTCATATCCACCTCATTAACCTTGAGCTCTTTTCTTACATAAATAAACAGTCCTCTTAACAGTGACTTACTGATCAAGAAGTATCCGGTCCATACAAGAGTGGCATAGGGCCTTTTTTGCTAGGGATGGACTTGTCTAGTGGGGGGGGGGGGGGAGGGGGGGTAACAATTCCGAAAACAATTTAGAGTTAGATTGCAAGAGAGCCGAGGTACCTGGAGTCGGAACCACGGAGTTGACAGTGAGGGCAGGGGGAGGAGAAGTTACGGTAACTTGAGGACGCACTAACACTTGCCCAAGAGGTCGCACCACCGGGGCTACTGGTATTGGGTTAACAGCCTGTCGCTCACTCTTAATCTGCCTCATAAAATCAAACAGCTCATGCAACTGATCTTTTACTACAAAAACCCCACTATCCTGATCATCTTGGGACGCGGACTGTGACATCTCCGAGCCCTGCGTTCCAGATAGTTGAGAGACTGGTCGTTGGCTATGCGCCAGTTCCTCAGTATATACCCCTTGTTGGTATATGTGTGACCCCGTTGACCGGGCTGAGGGAGCTGGTACAGTCTCCGACCGAGACTCATCAACCCGGGCAGCGGTTTCATATGTATCTGTTTGTGATTGGTCGGAATCGCCGGGCCCAGACATATCAGTAAAATTTTAAATCTGGGATCTCAAACATGGTGGATTCCTGAACAGGTGAACGCCGGTCTGGGGAGCTTTCATGTCTCCGCCGGTGAGAAACTACACTGCCACTTCTTTCCCTCCCTAACACAGGTAAAATAATAGGTTCCAGTGCAGGATTAAGGGGAATAGCCTGAGACAAAACTAGATGTGTCTCTTGATGCCTCTCTCCTTGAGGAAGATTTCTTTCTCAATTTTGGCGGATCCTCAGCCGTCTTCTTTCTTGATGAGGACTTCCTATGCCGGCTCGACTTTGGTTTGTCCCCGGCGGATAATGCGGAGTCAAAGTTCGAGCGGGACCTCTTAGCCTCCTGGTCATCTGACGGGGGCTTGGTTTGTGGCAAAGGTGATCTTGACCTATCTCGCCGGCTGGCTGAAGCTAGTTTCTCCGGATCTTTGGTCCGAGGTCTCTTTTGGTGGCGGGGGGAAGTGTCTTCCGAAGAAGATCCCGGAGGGGGTGAAGTAACAACTGAACTCTTTAATGAATCCTCAAGAATTTGGTCATCCAATTTTTTGTTTTTGTTTTTTGTTTTTTGTTTTTTTTTTCTATATTCCAACTTACTTCCTCTCGGGCATAGGCTGAGAGCCTTAACATTCACCGCTTTACAATGAAGCCCGTGAAGTCTTGTTCCAGTCTAGGGAGTGAGACATGTGAAGCACGTAGAGTACAACGAGCACCTGCCATCTTGCCTTCACATGAGGCACGGTGCTCACTCATGGCCCGAAACGACCCCATCTCTGAAGCCATCTCGTTCCCGTGCTTCACTGTCTCACCCCCCACACTCGGACTCTCACACTTACACACACACAACGCCACCTGTTGAGCAGATAACTCACCAGGCATTGCACCCCTATAGCATATTTTGAATATGGGAATATTCATACAGTGCTATTTAATCAGGGAACAATGAGGGTATTTTATTGGCATTTCGGTGGGCTTGTGGTAATGCACTGATACTAGGTACAGCACAAATTCCATCCCAATAATATCTTCCCATTGATACATCGGGAATTGAAGGGATTTATGAGCAACTGTCTTACAGTATGTTACAACTTCAGATTTAAAGTGTAGGAGGATAGTCTTGGGACAAGATTTTGATAACCAACGACCTCTCGAATCGGTCTAGGCAAGAGACACATTTTATACAGAGTAAGTTACCAATAATTGCTACCGTAATCTTTAATAACCCAGAGCCGAACAGCAAGAGTAAATACTCTTATCCATGATTACGCTCCCCATTGCCACTGAGATATTAACCTTCCTAGGTGTCCCACTTCGAACCTGTGTGAGAGAAAATTCCAAGAATCAATGCTCATAAGGACACGCTAGGCTGGAAAAATTAATATAAATATATATCTCCACGTAAAAAAGAATAAAGTTTGAATAACACTTAAACAATCTTAATTCCCCTTACGTTAAACATTCCTCAGAAATGTAATTGAGTATTGTGTAGCCTACTATGTGCTACTAATTTGTAAACTTCTTACCCAAGTGAATAACACTGACCTCATTTGTCTTGTGATGCATGAATCAACCCCGGCGATCATCGCTAAAACAAAATTTTGATTCTAAATCCGGCGGACAAATCGCCAATGATAAAGCAAAACAGTTTAACTGGAAGCTACAAGATCGAAAAGGGTGAGTTTATTTCCCGGCTCAGCCGTGATTCGCGCGGCGATTGTGGCTCCCCACTTTTTAATATCGGCCGGCGTAATGTTCGTCTGTTTCAAGCCAAAAGAACGTTTATTTTGTGTTATTTGTTGGCGGCGTAAAACGTGATTACGAGGGAAGGCTTCACCGTTACCCTTCGAAACCCGAATTATTTTAGTAACATGCCGGTGCATCCGGAATCATACTAGGTAGCTGGATACATATCTTTCTGCTTCACACATCAGGGGTATCAGGAAAACCCTCTTTATATAACATACACATCCAACTTCACGACATTGCCCTACATTGCTATCCTCTATCCATAAAACACTACTCTTCCCACTACATATCATACATGTAACACCATACACCTTACCCAATAAATATGGCAGTACAATTGTTAAGAGCAAACCTGGTGGTCCCTCGGATATCCACCCCCGGCAGGGTTGGGTCATTGACACAGGGCCCTCCCGGTCGTCATCATGCGACTGTGTCGAGAGCATTGCAACGTCCCAAAGCTGCTCGTCGGTGCAGCTTTTTCTTTAGCAATATAAGGGGACTTCACTCTAACATCAATTCTGTACACCAATTTCTTCAAGCAGAATCCCCTACTCTCCTTTTTTTGACAGAGACTCAAGTAACATCCACATCTGACACGTCTAGATTTAATTTTCCAGGTTATCAACTGCTCCAAAATTTCATCCTAAAGGAGGTGTATGTTGCTTCGCAAAATCTGAAATTGCCCTGGAGGAGGTTACTAGTTTCAATTGTCCCTATTTTGATTATTCTATATACAAATTAATTTCTGCTGGTAAATTTAAATACATATGTTGCATCTACCGTTCCCCAAATACTCCTCCAGAGCAGTCTTTTTGATTCTCTGTCCTCACAACTCAGTGTCCTCAACTTAAATGCTTCTTCTGAAATCACTGTGTTGGGTGATTTTAATGTCCATAATGTTGAATGGAGATCGTCAACTCTTTTAAGTATCTGGGCAGTGTGTTGAGTAAAGATGGGACTATGGATGAAGAGGTGCGGGAGAGGGTACAACAGGGGAAGAGGGTTGTAGGAACGCTAAAAGCAGTAACAAGAAATAGGGTGGTCAGTATGGAAGTGAAGAAGTCCTTGCATGACAGTGTGGTAATCCCGACACTGACTTACGGAAGCGAAGCATGGACGTTGGTTGAGAGACTCAGACCAAGAGTGAGAGCAGTGGAAATGAATTACCTAAGGAGTGCGTGCGGAGTTACATGGAGGGATAGACAGACTAATGAGGAAGTAAGAAGGAGGTGTGGTGTGGAGGTAGATGTGCTGGAAAGTGTGAAAAGGAACAACTTGAGATGGTTCGGCCATATGGAACGTATGGAAAGCGAGAGAATGACTAAGAGGGTGTACGAGAGCGAGGTGGAGGGACAGAGGGGGAGAGGTAGACCGAATATGAGGTGGAAGGATGGAGTGAGGAACTACATGAATGAAGGCGGTGCTGGTTGGGGGGAGGGGCGTCAACTGACTGGGGACAGAGGTGCATGGGGGCGGTTCGTTCGTGGCCACCCCTTCGGGGATCACGGCGTCAGGCAATAGATAGATAGATAGAATGTTGAATGGCTCACTCATTCAGCCAGGACTGATGATGCTGGTCTTGAATGTGAGCTATTTGCAGACTCATTTAATCTCACTCAACTAGTCAACCAACCCACCCGTGTACCAGATAATCCTAATCATAATTCCCACCTACTGGACTTATTTTTAACAACCAATTCAGAAAATTATGATGTTACAGTGAGGTCCCCGCTTGGATCTTCTGATCACTGTCTGATACAGGCCACCTGTCTATCACCTACCACACCTTCCCACTCTGAACCTGTTTTGGTGACTAAATGGCATTACGATAGGGCAGACTGGGAGGGTCTTCAGGGTTTCTTTATTGATATTCCCTGGACCTCTTTCTTTTCTAATGATGCACACTCCACCTTGAGCCACATACAAGATTTTGTAAAAATTGGAATGGAAACTTTTATTGCTCATCAAAAGTACAGTAAAAGATCTAATTCACCTAAATGGTTTGACCATAATTGTGCTAGAGTAACTGAACAAAAAGCAATAGCCTACAATGCATACACAAGATCAAAAACTCATGAAGCCTTTAATTACTTTAGAAACATCAGAAATCATGCCAAAACTGTATTAAACCTAACTAAATCAAACTTTCTCCACAAGCAGGCAAATAAACTTCTAAATAATCCAAATGATAACAAAATATTTTGGTCTACTCTTAACTCATTTAAATCCAAGTTCACTACTGCTTCATCCATTCCACCATTAAAATCTCCAACTGGCAATCTTGTAAGTGACCCACGAGGTAAAGCTAACCTTCTTGCGGATATTTTCTCCACCAACTCAACCTTAGATGAAATAAATCAAGATGTCCCTGTACTTAATTTTAATTCGCCTGAAATTCCCTCACTGAAGATCCACACCAGACATGTCAAAACTATTTTGCAGAATCTCTCAGTAGATAAGGCTCCTGGTCCAGATGAAATTCCTCCAATAGTACTTAAGAATTGCGCCTTGGTGCTCGCTCCTGTATTGGCAAAAAATTTCCGTCTGTGTACTCATACCTCATGCTTCCCAGTACCCTGGAAAGAAGCAAACATCCATCCAGTTCCTAAAAAAGGTGCCTCTTCAGATCCATCAAACTACAGACCAATAGCTATAACTTCCACTCTTGGTAAAGTCTTTGAAATTATATTAAATAATCACATAATTAAGCATCTTGAGAATAATAAATTAATCAGTGATAGGCAATATGGTTTTAGACGATGTCGATCAACTGCAGACATGCTTTGCCTTCTTACGCATCAAATCAACCAAGCTACAGACCAACATGGTGAAACACATACAATAGCACTGGATATATCAAAGGCATTTGATAGAGTCTGGCATCAATCCTTATTGTCGAAGATGTCACACTACGGCCTTGCATCATTAGTTCCACTAATTTCTTCTTATCTTCATAACAGAAAAATATGTGTAATGGTAGATGGCCTTTATTCTCAATTTCACTCAATAAATGCTGGTGTTCCCCAGGGATCAGTTTTGGCCCCAATTCTGTTCCTCATTCATATCAATGATCTCATATCTACCACTCATAATCCAATACATTCCTATGCAGATGACTCAACACTCCACAGTTCCTTCACATTTACCAATTCTTTCACCCAACCCGATCTTATAAATTCAAAAATAAACACTGCAATTTCTCTGAACCAGGACCTTTCTAGAATTGATGGATGGGGACAAAAGAATCTAGTTTCCTTTAATGCACAGAAAACCAAATACATTCAATTTTCTAACCGACAGAATCTCACTGACTCCCATATATTTTTTAATGATGTAAATATTCCCACTTCCCCTAGTATTGACATTCTCGGTGTAACATTAACTACTAACTTGAGCTGGACACATTATGTTAGAAGCATTGCTAAGAATGCCTCTAAAAAACTGGGACTTCTGTACAGAGTTCGAGAATTCTTCACTGACGAGCAGTTGGCCGTGATATATAAAAGTCATGTGCGTTCTCAGATGGATTACTGTTCACCTCTGTGGGGTGGAAGTGGAGTGGTTGCATTGAGGCAGTTGGACAAAATTCAAAATAAAGCTATTAGATTAATCAATAACCCTGCAATCACACAGGACCTGCCTACATTATCCATATGAAGAAACGTTGCATCCCTTGCATTATTCTACAGATATTTTCACAGCAATTGTTCCGAGGAACTTGCTAAAATTGTGCCGCCTCTCCACATCTTTCCGCATAGAACTAGGGCAGCTGAGAGCGCCCATGAATTTACACTTTCTCCTCCACAATGCAGAACTTCTGCTTATCAGAATTCATTTATCCCCAGAGCTACTACTCTTTGGAATTCACTTCCCTCGAATTGCTTTCCACAAACTTACAATCTGCAAATGTTTAAATCCAGTTGTTACAAACATTTTATGAATGGAGGATGCCTATAGGCACATGGACCTTTTTGTTTTATCTGTGTTTTTCCTTCCTCCGTTCATTGTCTCTTTAAAAAAAAAAAAAAAAAAAAAAAAAAAAAAACTACAGTAAACTTCCGTTAATCCGAAGGGCAGCGGACCGGCCCTCGTTCAGATTAGTGGATTTTTCGGATTATCGGACTTTACCCCTATGAACCTGTGTATTAATGGCCTGATGAAAACATTGAGGCATTAGGCCACCCAAATGACACAATGGTGCACACATAGGATATCATATGTTCATGAAATCACTTCAAAAGTTTACCATTGTCATTGTAGCCTATTACTGTACCTACTTCAAAACATTCAGATTAATGGTCAAAGGAATCTGCTGATATAAACGTAAACACCATATGTCCGCATCGTCTACTAGCGAGTTTGTCTTGCTCTTGAAGATCAGATCAGATGTGGTTCGGGAAGTAATGCCTTAACAACGGCACTTCCCTGAGAGGTTCTTGTAATTTTCCTTTTGTGACGTGCTCTGTTATATTATATTGTATTGAAAGCACCCTTGTCTTGTTGTCTTGAAAGCACCCTTGGGACGCTCCGATCACTGAACTATAAATAGTAGCGTATCGGAACGTCCAAAGGTGCGTTTTCAAGCTCAAGACTGAATGCGCTTGCAGAAAATGCGGTGCAAGCCAGTAGCACATCGGAGCGTCCCAAGGATGCGTTCAAGAGCAAACCAAACTCTCTAGCAGACGATGTGGTGTTTACGTTTATATCAGTAGCTTCCTTTGACCATTAATCTGAATGTTTTGAAGTAGGTAATAGGCTACAATGACAATGGTAAACTTTTAAAGTGAATTCATGAACATATACTGCTGTTTGCGGATGATACAGTTCTGATGAGTGATAATGAATGGGAGTTGCAGGGTCTGGTAAATGAGTTTGGAACAGTGTGCGAAAAACGGAATTTGAAGGTAAATACGGGGAAGAGAAAGGTTATGGTCTTCGAAAGGGGTGAAGTCACAGAGTGTGAGGTGAAGCTGAACGGTCAGGCTATGGAGATCGTCAACTCTTTTAAGTATCTGGGCAGTGTGTTGAGTAAAGATGGGACTATGGATGAAGAGGTGCGGGAGAGGGTACAACAGGGGAAGAGGGTTGTAGGAACGCTAAAAGCAGTAACAAGAAATAGGGTGGTCAGTATGGAAGTGAAGAAGTCCTTGCATGACAGTGTGGTAATCCCGACACTGACTTACGGAAGCGAAGCATGGACGTTGGTTGAGAGACTCAGACCAAGAGTGAGAGCAGTGGAAATGAATTACTTAAGGAGTGCGTGCGGAGTTACATGGAGGGATAGACAGACTAATGAGGAAGTAAGAAGGAGGTGTGGTGTGGAGGTAGATGTGCTGGAAAGTGTGAAAAGGAACAACTTGAGATGGTTCGGCCATATGGAACGTATGGAAAGCGAGAGAATGACTAAGAGGGTGTACGAGAGCGAGGTGGAGGGACAGAGGGGGAGAGGTAGACCGAATATGAGGTGGAAGGATGGAGTGAGGAACTACATGAACGAAGGCGGTGCTGGTTGGGGGGAGGGGCGTCGACTGACTGGGGACAGAGGTGCATGGGGGCGGTTCGTTCGTGGCCACCCCTTCGGGGATCACGGCGTCAGGCAATAGATAGATAGATAGATGAACATATGATATGTGTGTGCTCCATTATGTGTCATTTGAGTGGACTAATGCCTCAAAAAGGGGACTTTGGGACTTCTTGAAATTCGGACCATCGGGTGAATTCGGATTTGGCCTCAAATTGAAAAATTCGGACTATTGGGAGATTCGAATCATCGGTCGTCGGATTAAAGGACTTTTACTGTATATGCCTTAAGTAACACAAACTAAATTCATTGCAAACCCATACCAGTCGGGGAATATTGAATTTGTCTGTCTCAGGCCAGAAGAATGTTTGTTTTGTGTTATTTGTTGGCAGCGGAAGACGTGATTACGAGGGGAGGCTTCGCCGTTACCCTTCGAAACCCGAATTCTTTTAGTAACATGCCGGAACATCCGGAATCATACTATATGCCTTAAATAACACAAACCGAATTCATTGTAAACCCGTACCAGTCGGTGAATACTGAATTTTAATATAGCTCAGGGTGTTTCCCCGCGAGGAAACCCCATGGAACACCCTGAGACATGTTGTTATGTAATGTTAAGTCTTACTTGAATCATAAAAAATCCCGCCGGAAGGGCCAACCCTTCAGTATATATAGGGATGAACAACGTGTACATACATGGCATGGTTATACATCATGAACAATCAATAATCAATGATAACACTCCCTAACCATATATATATGCAACCTAATGAGGCCAACTAGATGGGAGCCCTTGGCGATGAGTTCGTCAATGGCTCAAACCTGCGATCCAGCGTCGACCCCGCTACCTGTAGAACACATGATGATACGGTTGCAGAGTAGTATGGCTCCGTGCCGGATCCCTCAACTAAGTGAGAAAATCCAATGGTACTAGCCCCGAAGCATACTTGTTGCACACCCTGAAGGGACCGAGCAACAGGCTCCAGTTCACCCTAAAAGAAGCCTCATGACTAATCAGTGAACTACTTGTGGGCTAGGATAATAAAACAACACACAAGGGGCAACTTGCCTTATCACAACAAGAACACCCCTTTGACGATGCGCCTAACGTAGGTAATAACCCAGAAAAAACAATCTCCAGGGCCCGTATTTAACACTTCAGCCTACCCCTAGTCGATAATCTAACCTAACTTCAGCACTGTCATGGACAAATGAGCAAGGACTTACTAGGGTCGAGTAAGGTGACGAACGAGGTGCAGGCAGGAGCGTCGGGGACATACGTCTTTACTATGCGGGCCGGAGGAGTATAAGAGTGAACACTCGCTGTGAACAAGATGGCGAGCTGTACCTAAGAGCAGACGCATGGAAAGCGCAAAGCTAGGTCAAGTTTAATTTTAATTTTTATTCTTTATTTATTTTACTAGTATTTCTAGTAGTGGTACCCACATCATAAGGACGAGTCCGTGAGTGGTTATTAAGAGTGTTTCGCTCACGATGTAAGGCAATCGTATTTTGAGTTCTCCCCGGGCGGGAAGTTTGAACAGCAAGCTAGAGTTCAAAGATTGGCCATTACCTACGTTAGGCGCATCGTCAATGATGAAGGGGCCAGTAATAAATAAAGGCTTGGCACTCTGCGAATTTAATGAAGTTTCCACTGATGCGAGTGCCTCGGCAAACGATGGCGGGGGCTCCAAATCTTCGTTGTCACTCTCCATGGCAACTGGCTGCTCACCTCTGTCTTGTATAACCTCGATGATTTCATCAGTATTGAGGGTGTGTGTCACGGGTGCATCCTTGTCCACATCTATCCATTCCTCAATTTCAGCTGCAGGGACTTCGGACTTTTTCAAAGAGCTTCATTATGGTCTGGCATAGCTGTTGAGCCTAATCTGCTTCTGCCCTCTCTACCTCATCGAATCCCACATATTCCTCAACCGGTACAAGCGAAAGAACATCAGGCCACAGCTTGCGACAGCACCTATGCAGGGTTCGATTTTTCACTGCGGTCCAAGCCATAGAAATGGCATAGATAGTGTCCTTCAGGTTGTATTTCTTCTGTATGTCAACTATGTCACCATCAGAATTTATGACCCGCCTCATGAAATCCTTGCGGTAGTGCATCTTCATATTTTGGATCACGCCTTAATCCATGAGCTGGATAATGCTGGTGACGTTGGGGGGCAAGCTGACGGTGAGTATAATGCCACTGACTAGCTCAGATGCAGGGAGGGGGGGGGGGAGGGGGTTGTTCTGATATTATCTAAGAGAAGCACAACCTTGGAGTCCTTTGGCAAGACCTTTATTTAATAGGGCCCCTCCATCATTGACGACTTCGCCTATTAATAATAATAGTCTCCATTCAACATCCTGCGCCAGCATTTTGAATAGCCCGCGCGGAAGTATCGTGGAGTACTCATCATAAGTGCACGCTTAATTCCCTCATGGGATCATCATTTTGATTGGGTACCCTACAGAAAAAACTCTGTAAAAAATAAAAAATAAAAAATCACTTAATATCTGTTATCATATGACTTTCATATTCGTGGATTTCTCATGCTTTGTTTCCCCGACATCAGGCCCTCTAGCGGCAATCTACGTCCTTCCTACTTCCGTGTCCCTCCCGACAACAGGGCTCGCGCCGTGTCCGCTTCATTCGACGTTCGCAGAGCTTCTAGTGAATCCTTACTCATTTGTATATATCTGTGTTGTAGTAACAAGGTTTAGATTAGCTAGCACGGCTGCCAGATTGGTAGGTCCGCAGGAAGTGTGTGTTAAAATAGGGTACCATTGTCACAGGCGTCTATGAGTCCCAGATGGGTGTACCGCGTGTGTTGTTTTTGTGATACGCCTCAGCTGTTGTATTTACTTAGCTAGAAGGCAACCACTCTATGAGGCATGATACAGACTGTCAATATTGAGGAAAGTACATGCCATTGTCTTCAGATATCAGCAAAAGCTCTGGTTTAAGGGTGTCTGCACGTGGTGCTCCACCTTCCAGGGTTCGTGTTTTGCTTAGGCCCCTTGGGTGGGCCTCCCTCTTCATGGTGCGGCTGCTGGATGCTGGAGCATCGTCTGCTGGGATGTTCTTCGGTCCACGTGGTCGGCCTAGTTAGGGGTCTCCAGCGTAGGCTTCAGGTAATTTAGGTTTCTAAATTTTTCTGTTGTTATTTTTGCCTATGTATGCCTCCTTTTTTGGTTCATGCATGCGGACTTGTTCCTTTGGGGGTAGGGAGACGTCCCTATATGTCATTATGCATATTATATATATGTGTGGAACTGCGGGAAAGGGGCTGTGCCAATCCCGTTTCCCGGCAGTTTTTGTCTGTTCCGGCGGCCCCGTGCGGTGGGTCCAGATTATCCGTCTCTGACGGGTAGGAACATTCAAAAGATCCTGACGTGGTTTGGCTGAACCACACTCTCCCGGCGGAATTGCATTCCTAACAGGGCTACAAACTCGGCCCGCCGAGTTAACTCGCCCTGACTGGCCTAGTGACGCGTTAAGACTTTATCGCCTGCGGCACCACCAGTCAAGTGTACACGAAGTGATAAGATTAGTTTTGAAAACTTGTTCAGCATAATCACAACTTAAAAGGTCATGGGACCTGTGGCTCTTGTCACAGGTAAGTTATTGAAAGTCAGCTAGACAGATCCGGTGGAAGGTTAGCGAGGTGGTGCACTCTCGCTAATTTTCCGGCGGATTTGGGTTAGGATGTTTAATACCTCGCAGGTTATCCTTATGAGCATTGATTCCTGGAAATTTTCTTTCCAGGCCCCAGACTACTTCTCTGGCGGAGTTGGACATCTAATCCCGGCGGAGGGGGGGACCCTCTCAATTACGGCACCATGCCTAGGTTTGAACTTTGCGCTATGCCCACTTGTTCCCTTTTACCCGTTTTTGCTCATACTCTTTGCATTAAATGTGTGAAGTGTTTAGATCGCTCCCGAGGCGTGTGGTTGTCTAAAAAGTGCGCCATCTGCTCTGAATTAAAATCCGCCTTACTGGCGAAGAAAGACCTGTCATGTTTAGCAGCCTTGCATGAGATTAAAGCGGCGTTTAATTCTTATGCTAAGGAGACAGCCCATAAGGCACTCCAATGTGACCACCAAATCCTGTGGGAAAAGCTAATTATCAAATCACCTTTAGTAAAACCCGGATCCTCCAAATCGGTCAGACCCAAAGTCAAAGCTAAAGCCATCAGCAAGGAGGTTATCAGTAGCAGTAGTGAGAGCGACATCTCTGAGGTCCCCCCCTCTGACCGTGCCACGCGGCGGAAGTCGAGGTCCAGGTCGAAGTCTCCCCGGAAACACTCTCACCACTCCACCTCGGACTCTTCCCGGTCTCACAAGCGCCGGAGAGAAGCTGGCAATCGAGCAACTGGCGAGAGACTCCTCAGCCGCCCCCTCCCACACCTCCCTCTGACACTCATACATGTGAGTCAGGGGAGTCGGAAATAGGATCTGAGTTATTAGCATCTACACCTAGTCAGGAACATTCTGTGCATGTACTGTACCTCCTAATGTGACTTTTTCCATACCAAAATTAACTGTAGTTCCACGGGGTGTGAGGTCGACCGGCCCGAGTAGGGTGCTAGCCGACCAATTTAGGGGTTATCCGGCGGGGGCCCAATTCAGCTCACAGGTGACTCATGACTCCCAGCCCATAGCGGCAGGGGGGGTACTGGCGCCATTCAGATCCACCTCTTAATGTCATTTCAGAACGGACTGAGGACGGCAACATCAACGTGTTGCCATAGTCAGTGCCAGATTTGTCTTGGCCCCCGGCGGATAATGAGATAGACTCACAAGAGATAGCATCACAAGAGATCTTGGAGCAGAGTGAGGAGCCGGCGGATGGAATGTTCTCCCCGGCTCCTCAGTCTCTCCCTAGTAATTATTCTGAGGCTAGTTCACATTCATCCAAAGACCCCTCTAGGAAATGGATGACTTCTGATCAGGTAAATGAATTATTACATAAAGTAATACAGCATTATCAAATCCCTGCCTCGTCGAATCCCCCGGTTACTCTCTCAGCTGCTACTCCAGGCCCTACAGTGCCGGCGGCGCTAGCAATGTCCAACCTCAGGGTTATTACTGATGTCCAACCTCCTCCTTTAGATAAAGCGCCTCTGAAGAAGGGCCCCATGCCCCTTCTCTATGGTACTGATTGCTCTTGGGTGCCTGTGGTACCAGAGAATCCCCTTATAGCTCAACCTTCGGTATCAGGGGACTCACCAGTTCCCGGCGAGTGGTCCATCGAGATCAATAAGAATCGTAAATTTCGGGCCAAAGACGAGACAGGGAGGGTATTAGATGTACTGATTAAGGGTGTCCCAAGTTCCCTTAACCCGGCATATTTTGTGTATTCAGCCGCACCGGCCGTTCCTTTCGCCGCATCTGCACGACTATTTGCTGACTGGTCGAAGACTGATGGCATCAATGATGTCAAAGCCTTAAATTCTCTTACGCCAGAGTTGGCTACAACTCTGGCTCTGGACCAAGCTCAGACTCCGGTACTGCAGATGCGGCAGCTGGGAGTAGGCCCTTGGGTAGATTGGGAGAGAGAAGCCCAAGTATTTGCCACTACTATCACCTCCAAATCTTCACATCAAATATCCCCAGAGAATCATACTTACATTTCCCTACCAGTATCCAAAGCAGAAGGGGTGTCCCCAGCCTTACTAACATTTCTGGCGGCCCCCAAAGTGTCATTACATGCCCTACATGAACCTTTCTCCCCCTCCCCCCCCCCCCCCCCCCCCCGGCTGCTCACTTGGAGCGAGATTTTAAGTTACGCAATAATGCCTACCGGATGTTCTCTCAGTACTTGGTGAGTCATCAAGTAGCCGCCTCTCTTGCACGCACGATCTCGGCCATCACTGACCCCCCAATTAGAAAAGCTATTGAGCTGTCACGTAGACTTTTGCTACAAAATGCCATTCAGTCCCTAGGAGACATTAGAATTGCAATCTTGGAGGCGGTTCGAGCTCGCCAAGATCTGAGAGTCCATCTGGTGAGGAAGTTGCCGGCAGACATAGGTCGCCGGGTAACTCTCTCATCGGTTCTTACTGCCACCCTGCTTAACTCTGAGACTTGGAGTTTAGTTTTTAATATGGTAAGTGGGTGGAAGCAGGTTACCTCCCAAGCTCGGAAGGACCCACCTAAGAAACCCTTTCATAAATCAAAGGGCGGTAACAAACCGTTCCAACCCCAATATAAACAGGCACCACGAGACCCCAGACCACCTCCTTAGCAGGGAGGTAATCAGTACAAACCCAAACACGGTAAACAGCACGGGTATAAGGGTAAGGCCCCATATAAAGGTCATCAGGGCACTGCACCAGCCAAAGCTAGTCAAGCGTCCGATGCCAACCTACCCCCTCCTCCAAAAAACTAGCCACTCACACTCTCCACATCCCAGGGCCGAGCTCAAAGATCCAAGATTGGGGAGTTGCCTTGAGGGACGAACCCCGGCTGCACCTGGGTTCGTTCCGTGCATTCCGCTCAGCCTGGCCCAAACATACCTGGGCCAGGAAGATAGTGAGCAAAGGAATCACCTGGCGGTGGCGCCGGCGGCCTCGACTGCATCAGCCGAGAGGGTATACCCCAGTGTCTCAGGAGGAGGAGGTCATGTTACAGGAAATGATTGCCAAACAGGTCCTTATACAGGTTAATACCTTTCAGCCAGTGTTCACGTCAAGACTCTTCTTAGTGCCAAAAAGGGACAGTGTGCAGATGCGACCAGTTCTAGATCTCTCGCACCTGAACACCTTTATAGAGAATTCACCCTTCAGGATGCTGACTGTACAGCAACTCAGACTCGCACTCCCGCCGCAAGGTTGGATGTGTTCGATCGATCTCAAAGATGCCTATTGGCATGTCCCTATAAACAAGAGGTTCCAAAAGTTTCTCGCTCTGAGAATCCGGCACGAGACTTATGTCTTTCAAAGGATGCCGTTCGGGTTGAACCTAGCACCGAGAGTATTTACCAAACTCGTCCGTCAAGCTCTTTTACCCCTGTTAGTTCGAGGCATACAGGTGTTTTGGTATCTGGACGATTCGCTAGTAGTGGCGAACTCTGTAGAATTATGTCAAGACCATGTCAACCAAGTATTAGCTCATGTACAAGCCCTAGGGTTCAAAGTGAACTTGGCAAAGTCGTACCTTGTCCCCTCAAGGACGATTCAGTGGATAGGGCTGGTCTGGAATACCGCCGCTCTGACTCTTACTCAGAGTGCGGACAACCGCAGCAGATTTCGAAGGAAACTGTTCCGGTTCCTCCACAGTCTGGATACGACCAGGAAGACGCGGGATTCCCTGATCGGTTCTCTCAACTGGGTACAATTAACTGTCAAGTTGGGGCGTTTGAAAGCCAAACGATTAATCCTGGAAGGCAACAAAGTGTTCCCTCTCATGCCGGAGAAGAAATTATGTCCAATTCCTCCATTAATCCACATCTTACTATCGGCCTGGACCAAGCATGAAGTCCTCTACTCAGTCATGTCATGGGTTTCTCCCCCACCTACGGTATGGGTAGACACGGACGCCTCGGGGACCCTGGGTTGGGGGTACCAGTCAAGCCTAGGCCACCAGGGACAGGGCATTTGGGTGGCAGACAACCAAGCCCATATCAACAAGCAAGAGCTTTTAGTTCCCCTGTTCTTTCTCCAAACTCACGGCAGGACATTGAAGAACAAATCAATAGCATTCAGAATGGACAATCAAACCGCAGTTTTTTGCATTCAGAAGCAAGGCTCAGTGAGGTCACGAGAGTTGTTGAACGTTTCAGAACAAATTTTTACCCTAGCCGACTCGCTAGGGATTTCCCTGCATGCCACCTACCTCCCCGGCGTGGCGAACGTCTAGGCAGACGCTCTCTCTCGCCGGCGGAGCACTCTAGTAGAATGGACAATCAAACAGGCTATCTTCAACAAGATGATTGCAAAGCCGGCCCGTCCACAGGTGGACTTGTTTGCGTCAGCAGAGAACCACAGACTTCCTCTCTTTCTGACCCGGCACGGGGTAACCCCGGCGGTGGGACCCGATGAATTGCTGGTGGACTGGAACAGGTGGACCTCAATCTATCTGTTTCCGCCACCAGACTCTGTGTTAATGTGCAAGGTCATTCACAAACTGAGGGATTACCGGGGCCGGGTAGTGCTGATCGCGCCGCTTTGGCCGGCCCAGGTATGGTACCACCAATTGCAACAGCGGTGCAGGACCCCGGTGTCCCTCCCGGTCTCCGTCTTCCACTTGGAAACGATTGGCAACCTTCGGACCTCGCTCAGTTTTTCCTTATGGATATTTACTATGCCAAATGGTTAAATCAATTTGGACCAAGTGTCACTCAGAAGCTAATGAATCAGTACACACCGTCTACCAAGAGACAATATCAATCACATTGGAAAACTTTTACAACCTGGATTGTTGAGTCAGGGCAAACGACTGCCTCGGCAGCCTTAATCTTCAAGTACTTAGACTATCTATTTGAGCAGAAGCATTTTTCGGTCATAACGTTAAAAAATCACCTGTCTGCCATTAGGACCCCCTTCCTTGATCTCACCGGCCTTTCCATGCCGCAGGCGGAGGAGAAAGGTTTTATGAGAGCGTGTTTCAAGCTTCATCCACCTCCCCGCCAGCTCATGCCCACCTGGTCCTTTGATAAAGCCTCAGAATTGCTTCAATCGCACAAGTATAATAATGCGCCGGACTTTGACTCGCTTTTAATGAAAGCTGTTTTTCTCATGGCACTTGCCACCGGAAACCGGGTATCTGAGCGGGCGGCGATGAGCAACGAACCAAACTGTCTCAGGTTTGGGAGACTGCACGACCATGTTCAAATCGCGCCGTCTCCCTCCTTTATTGCTAAGAACGAACATTCGGACCATGTGTTTTCTGAATTTTCCGTCCCGGCCTTAAAGAGAGGCCTCATTCATCACATTTTATGTCCTGTGCAAGCACTCACATTCTCGTCATTCCTCCTTCTCTGCTCTGCGATCAGCCTGCCCGGACGTGCCTCCCCACGCTCCGCTAGTTCCGCATTCGTTGCGTCCCTAGTGAGTTTTTTCTCATTTGTTTACTCCAGGATGTATCGAGTAAGGTTAGGATAGGCGTAGCAGGAGTGTCCTGGGCTGGTTGCCCGCAGTGCAGTGTATTTTGGGTCGAGTGTATGGGGCATCTATTTCGGATGTACCCTCGTGGTCCCGTTGTGGACATGTGAACTTTTTCACAGTTGAGTTAGTTTGTGATGCAGGCGGCTTTCACTACGCGTTATTTATTGCTGCCTTTTATCTTTCTGATGAGGTAAGCTTTGTTTTCTGACGTTCCCAGCGTATTTTTCTTCACTTGGTGAAGTTTTTTCTGGGTCCCGAGTCAGTCTTCCCTTTGTCGGAAGTATTTGCTACGGTGGTGTGTTGGCGGTGGTTCCTGTTGTGATATTTCCAGTGTTTGTGTATATTTCAACTTTTATTATGCCGTCTACCTAGGCCTAGCCAGCCGCTCGTAGCTTTGCCACATGTACTAGTGTTATTGTTTATTATTTATAAATATGCCCTACTGTGTCATGTGTATCCGGGTTTTAGTTGTGTATTGGCTAAATTCCTCGGACTATAATTGTTTCCTGGTTTAGTTGTGTATTGGCTAATTCCACGGATTATTGAGTGACCTTGGGTTTGTCGTGCGTGGCTCTCCTCGTGTCTTGTTTGTTCAGATGGTGTCTGTTCAGGGTGGGTTTCCTTCCGGCGGGTTTTTTCTCGGTTTCACCATGAAAATCCCGGCCGCGAGCCGTGTTGGGCCACACGTGGTTGTTAACACTGGCTTGTTTCCCCGGCGTTGGGGTGTCTGTGGCTCTCCAGGACTGCGTCTCTGTGGGTGCCTGGTTTCAGGCCTCCTTTGATTCCCGGCGGGATGGCTGTACCCATCTATAAAACGTTGTTCATGCGGACATACGTTATGTAGTTTTTCTACCCGGTTTTACAAAAACCACATGAAAAACCTAGCTGTTGTTTTAGGCTTTCCTCCCCGGCGATCTTTTACAAAGAAGTGGGGACAGGAACTTATGGGGTTAACGTTTGGACATCTCACCCGGCGGGTGTACCTGGGTAGGGTGGGATGAACGACTTATGTCTTTCAGTTAGTTAACCAATCCATTTTAAGTGATACTATGTGTATCGCCGCCTTTACACTTACGGCGATTGAAGGTTCAATTAGGTTAATATCGATTCTTCACACCCGGCGGGTGCTCCTAGGTGGAGGAACTAAGGAATTTACAAAATTCGATTTCGATTTAACCACTTAATTTAGTGATACAATTAGGTATCGCCGCCTTCAAACTTACGGCGATCTTTTGTGACAATTCGTTAGACATCAGATCTCGTATCATCCTGCCCTGTGCTATTCTACTAAAATATTTCAAGGGCCGGCGTCTTTATGGGGGGTTGCTTTGTTACAAAATTGAATCTTGAGACAGTCACCACCACCAAGAGACTATAAGCGCCATGCTGGACCGTTATATTATATCAGAGGGTATTCTTCACTTTCTTTAACAAAAGATTTGTTTAGATATTCTGAACCCCGCCGCGTAGCGAGCTGTGTTCGTTGTGTCATTACATCTCGTTACCCGACGGGTTATTAACACTTGTGTGCGAACATGTTGGGTTAACCTTATGAGCATTAATTCCTGGAAATTTTTTTTTTTCCAGAGCTGAGCTCCGGCGGACCAATACAGACCCGGCGGTAGTTTTCTCCCACCAGTCTCTGTCATGGCTACCGTGGCCCCAGTTTTTGCTTTGTGCACTACCCCTGCTTGTGCTGGTATCCCTATTTTTGCGCATACCCGTTGCATAAGGTGTGTTAAATGACTAGACCGTTCAAGGGGTCTCTGGGTTATGCGTAATTGTTCTTTTTGCTCCCAATTAGCTGTAAAGGTCCTTTGTGATAATGATAAGACCGCGGCGGTAGCGTTGAGAGAGGTCAGGCAACAGATGTCAGCCTACACTACCATTGTTGCGCATAAATCACTTCAATGTGACAACGTCCCACTTTGGGATAGATTGCTCTCCGAACACCCTCCCCCTAAACGTTCCTCTAGAGTCACGAGTATTAAGCCGGCGGAGACTGGTCAGGGTTCTGTATCTTCTGCTGCTACACCTAAACGCCCAAGAGAGCCTACACCCCCGGTATCCGCCTCCTCGTCTCGGGCAAGATCTCGGTCTAGGTCTCCTCTTAGACACCAGTCATCTAGTCGTGCCTCTTCACCGGCGAGTAAGAAGAGTAGGACGGAAGGTTCCACCAGTGGTCACGGCGAGGATTCCTCCAGATCTAAGAATAGTTCGCGGTCACACCGTAGCCATAAATCCTCCAAAAAGGATTCACATAAACGGAAGTCCTCTCGACATTCACCAACTTCTAGTGCATCTCATCGTACCTCTACCCCAGACAGAGTTTGTGTTAAGGCCCAAGAGTCCAGTGCAGTGCCTGTCCCAAAAGAGGATTTGCCACTTAATATTTTAACCCTGGAATTGGAAAGTTCAGGGGGTTCAGTAATTGAGAATGTTTCAGACTCTCAAGAGAGCGTAGGCCAGGGCCTCGGTGTTTGGCGGTTTGCTCAACCAGGGTCTGACCACCCACGTCCGACTCAAACGAGTCACACAGTAGCCGATGTCCACAGGGACGCGGCGATCCCATCCTCTATCCCAGACTTATCTTGGCAACAAGGTACCCCTGCCTCGGCGGGGTCTTCTCAGGAGGATCAGGAGGAAAAAGACGAAGTTTCAATAATTTCGGAGATGGAAGGACAAGGGTCAGGCTCAGGCTTGGACGCCGCACAGGATACTAATGATTCACCTGTAAGTTCTTCATCAAACCAGTTTGTTACGGCACAGGAAATTAATGGGCTGCTTACTCATGCTTTATCTAAATTTTTTGGCCAACAACAGGAAAACCCCACAATGGACTTGGGGGCTCCCACGACAAGTTCTACGGTACGGCCTCTGATGACTTAGATTGATTTATCTAAGATCCCTAACCCTCCCACTCTGTTAACCTCAGGGATCACTAGGCCTGCTACGGCGGCATTGACAACTTCAAATGTCAGGGTCATAACGGATGTCAATCCACCCCCTCTAGACAAAGCGCCTCTTAGAAAGGTAGCTATGCCCTTACTTTATGGGCCAGACGAGTCATGGGTTCTTTTGAACCCCTCTAAACCAGAGCTTGCCCAACCTACCTTGTCAGGGGAACTCCCGGTACCGCGTGAGTGGGTCATCCAGGGCAATAAGTCAAAGAAATTAAGGGCCGTGGATACTTTGGGTAATGTTCTGGACGTAAACATCAAGGCTATACCTAGTTATTATCACCAAGATTATTTTGTGTATGCTTCTAAGCCTGCTTTACCCCCTGCCTCAGCTTCAAAACTATTTTCAGACTGGTCTAAGCTGGATGGGTTTAATGATATTAAGACTCTGTCAGCTCTCACTCCTGAACTAGATTTACAGACCGTCACAGACGACGCAGCTAATCCAGTTTTGAAGGTGGGACAGTTGGGACCAGGACCTTGGGTAGATTGGGAGGTAGAGGCTCAAAACTTTGCAACCACTTTCACTTCTAAATCTTCCCACCAGATCCCTCAAGATACTCATTCATGGTTCTCCATGCCGGTGGGTTCTGCCGGCGGAGTCCCGTCAGCTTTGTTTTCATTTCTAGCTGCCCCTAAGATTAATCTTTGTGAGCTGAAGGACCCGTTCACTACCCCTACCCCTACTCACCTAGACAGAGAATTTAGGCTACGGGGAAAAGCTTTTCGCCTGTTCTCGCAGTACATAGTATCTCAGCAGGTGGCTAAGTCTTTACTACGGTCCACTCAGGCAATCGCAGATGCGGATGCTCGAAGATCGGTTGAGTTATCCCGGCGACTGATTCTTCAGTCGTCAATCCAATCCTTGGGTGACATACGTACCGCCTTGCTTGAGGCGGTACGAGCACGACAAGATCTTAGGATGTCGTTAGTTCGCAAGCTACCTGATCGCATTGCGAATCAGGTGGTTATGTCACCAGTGCTTACTCCCTCTTTAATGACCCCTGAAGTGTGGCGAACGGTGTTCAATATGGCACAGGCCGTTAAGCACAGTCCCACCCCTTCTAAGAAACCTGCATTTAACTTCCCCAAACCCAGGCCTACTACTAAAGCTCAGCCAGGGGGATCTAAACCTTTTCTTCCGCCTAAGTCCTCCCACTCCCCCCAGGGTCAGTACAGGCATAGACAGAGTAGGTTTTCAGGTCAGAGAGGACGCGGCCAGAATAAACCAGGTCAGGGCCAGTCTTCGGCCAACACCAGCCAGCCGGCAAAGCGTCCAGCACCACCAACCCCACCATAAAAAAACTAAAGTCTCTCTCACTCCCGGTGCCTACCTTAAGGCCGGAGGAACCGAGGGTAGTACAGCCGGCGAACCCTTGTCTGCTAACTGGGTCGTTCCGAACGTGTCACCAAGCATGGCCGTTAAACACTTGGGCACGGATGGTGGCACGCAAAGGCATCACTTGGCAGTGGCTCCGGCGACCTCGATTACGTCAGCCGACAACGGCGAATTTTGTTTCTTTAGAGGTGGAGTCACTAGCCCAGGAAATGATTGCCAAGAATGTCATCATCCCGGTCCCACCAAATTACCCTGTATTCACGTCCAAACTATTTTTGGTTCCCAAAAGGGACAGTGTTCAGATGAGGCCGGTCGTAGACCTGTCTTATCTGAATCTTCACATTCACAACGAATCTTTCAGAATGTTAACAGTACACCAAATCAGGCTAACACTTCCACCGGGAGGTTGGATGTGTTCACTAGACCTGACAGACGCCTATTGGCACGTATCGGTCAACAAAAGATTTCAAAGGTTTTTGGCCTTACGGATCAGGCACCAAAATTTTGTTTTTCAGAGGATGCCGTTCGGCTTGAACCTAGCACCTCGATTATTCACAAAACTAGTCCGGCAAGCCCTGATGCCATTGTTAAAACAAGGATCAGAGTGTTGTGGTATCTAGACGACTGGCTGGTGGTGGCAGAGACACAACAATTATGCATAAAACATGTCAATATCATTTTAAATCATGTCAAAACTCTAGGCTTCAAGGTAAATCTGGTAAAGTCAAACCTTGTTCCCTCACGAGTAATTCAGTGGATAGGGCTGGTCTGGGACACCGCCGCTCTCACTCTGAGTCAGAGTGTGGACAATCGCAACAGGTTTCGCAGGAAACTGTTCAGGTTTCTTCACAGTCTGACTACGACGCGAAGGGTCTGGGAGTCTCTGGTCGGCTCTCTCAACTGGATTCAACTAACTGTCAAGTTGGGCCGGTTGAAAGTAAAACGATTAATATTGGAAGGCAACAAATATTTCCCGCTCTTACCAACGGGAAAATTATGGCCCATCCCGAAATTAATCCACACCTTACTAGCGGTCTGGGCGAAGAGGGAAACATTGCACTCAATAATGTCATGGACCTCTCCTCCACCAACGGTATGGGTAGACACGGATGCGTCAGGCACAATAGGGTGGGGATTTCAGTCAAATCAGGGGCACCAGGGTCAGGGGCTTTGGTCCCACTTAGAAATCTCTCACATCAATGTCAAAGAATTACTAGTCCCCTTGTATTTCCTTCAGGCTCACGGCCCGGCGTTACGGGGCAAGTCGGTGGCCTTCAGAATGGACAATCTGAATGCAGTCCACTGTATTCAGAAACAAGGGTCAACGAGGTCAAGGAAGTTGCTAAACGTGTCGGAAGAGGTTTTTGCTCTAGCCAACAGTCTAGATATTTATCTTCACGCATCTTATCTCCCAGGCGTAGCGAACGTCTGGGCAGACGCTCTGTCCCGGAGACAGAGCACGACAGTAGAATGGGAGCTCAAGCAACCCATTTTCAACCTAATGATTGCAGAGCTCTCCCATCCACAAGTGGATCATTTTGCGTCCGAGGAGACTCACAAACTCCCTCTATACCTCACCCGCCGGGCGAAAACGCCGGCAGGGGGGCCAGACGCCCTAGTGACAGACTGGAACAGATGGAGCTCCATCTATCTGTTTCCACCGCCAGATGCGTCACTAATGTGCCACGTAGTGAACAAACTACGAGATTATCGAGGCTTAGTCTCGCTAATCGCGCCCCTGTGGCCGGCGCAGTTGTGGTACCAGCAATTGAAAATGTGGTGCCCGGACCCGGTATCGCTCCCGGTCGGGTATTTCCACTTAGACACGATTGGCAACCTAGCGACCTCGCTGACTTTTGCATTATGGACATTCAGGAGGCCAAGTGGCTAGCACCATACGGTAGAGATGTGACCAATAAATTACTCAATCAATATACTCAGTCTACAAAACGACAGTATCAATCACATTGGCAAGCCTTTACTTCTTGGATCGTTAGAACAGAACAAACTGTACCCTCAGTGGCATTAGTTTTTAATTATTTGAATTATCTGTTTGAGCAGAAACGTTTATCTGTGGTAACATTAAAAAATCACTTAACTGCGATTAGAGTGCCCTTTTTAGACCTTACGGGTCTTTCCATACCGGTAGCGGAGGAAACAGGTTTTATGAGAGCATGTTTTAAACTCTGCCCACCTCCCCGTCAGCTCATGCCTACTTGGTCTCTGGACAAAGCTTTGTCTTTGCTTCACTCTCGTCTGTACCAAAATACTGCAGACTTTGCATTACTCTTAAAAAAGGCGGTTTTCCTTTTGGCTTTGGCCACCGGAAACAGAGTGTCTGAGCTGGCGGCGATGAGCAACACACCTAATTGTCTTAGGTTTGGTAGACTTAATGAATGTATTTCCATTGCACCCTCCCCAGGTTTTGTAGCCAAGAATGAGCATAGTGCACACGTGTTTTCTGAGTTCACGGTGCCGGCGTTAAAAAGGGGAAAGGTGCATCATAATCTATGTCCAGTGCAAGCTCTAACCAAATATTTGAGAGTAGCTCCTCGAAACCCCCAAGGTGCTTTATGGGTAGCAAGTACGGGTAAACGCTTACTTAAACGGCGATTAGCCTCTCTTCTGGTAGAAGTCATTAAAGAAAGTAATCCCGGCGTTGTGGGTCGGGCCCACGATTTACGCAAATGGGCAGCCTCTTTACGTTTCCTGAAATTTTTTTTAGTCGAAGACATCGCGTCCACGCAGTTGTGGGCGTCTAATCATACGTTTCTGTCTAGATACTTGTCAGTTGCTCTAGACAAACCTTCCTTACCATGTATAGCTTTAAGGCAGAGGGTCTAGGTGGCCCTGCAGTCACTTTTGTTTACTTTCACGGGAAAGGGGGGGGGGGGGGGTGCAGTCAGTTGACATAGGACACCCTAGACCCCGCCGGAGTATGAGAGCTGTGATACAATTTAAGGTTAAAATGTGATATGAAAATTTCTCAGCGAGAAATTGTGCTAGTACAATGTTAAGTACAAAACAACGGTGTTGTTATAGTAGTTTTAGCTGCGAAAGCAATTTAATATTAGAACAATGGAGTTCCTTTGCAATTTATCTCCAAGTTTATTTTGGGGTTTATTATGTGCACATATAAACTTATAACTTGTTATTTTTTGTCACCACTCGTTGAGTGGGGTGCCTTTGTAACTACAGATCTGTGTTCAGAATCTTCAGGGTTACCCATTTTTTGTCAGGCAGGCTTCTTTGAAGCACGCACCTGCCTGAACCCCCTTTTTCTTGTATATTTTCGGCCTACGCCGTTGTTAAATATATTTTCAAAAGTAAGAATACTATGTGGTTGTTTTTATTATCTGCTTTTCTAGAGTTATGATATGATTACGAATGTCCCCCTCCAGTCTTAGAAATCAGGCATGTTCGTCAATGATGGAGGGGCCACTAATAAATTATAGGTTTGACTCCTGTAAGGAGATAAAGAAAACCTAATATTTAGTAGTGGCCCCGTAATCATTGACGACTGGGGCCCTCCCGACCGTCCCCTTCCCATTCGTTGATGTATTGAGGATTTTGGTTTACTTGATATGTCAGTGAAGGAGGAATGACGCCTGAATCAGCGTCTGGTCAGAGATCCACACAAGTACATCCACGATATGATGGAAAGCATATTAGATAGTTATTCTTATTTTCTTTTTGTTTTTATTTTTTACGAAGTTTTTTCGTAGTGAGAACCCAATTCATAATGACTGAAGCCATGAGTGAGGTCGCATGCGCTCATGATGAAGGCTCCTCAGTTTTTAAATGCTCTGCGCGGTAGATTCAAAACTACGGCGGATTAGTGTTTGAAGAGGATGCCTTATGTAATAGGAATGTTCGTCAATGATTACGGGGCCACTACTAAATATTAGGTTTTCTTTATCTCCTTACAGGAGTCAAACCTATAATACACCCTAGCATCCATTACAGATGTCTTCATTTGTTCATCCACACATACATAATCAATCAATGACTTTCGTTCCTCCACTGTCTCATCCTCCATCATCCACACCCGTTTCCACGTGTAACTGTGGATCATTCTGTGTCGGAAGAAGGTGTTGGCTATCCACAGCCTCCTCCCCACACATACGTCCACAAGTGCACTACCATTCCCATTCACCTCTGATGGTACCCCCCACCCTCCCTCAACTTTCCTATCACCCACCTTACCATTCATATCCCTAATCATGAAAAAAAAATTCGTTCTTGTCAAACTTCTCCAGGCACGCCTCCACATTCATCCAGAACTCCTCTTTCTTTCTTTCCAGTTTATCCTCTGTCGGGGCATACACACACACAATCACCCACGTTTGTATTCCTACTTTCATTCTCACCCACACAATCCTTGAACCCACAGACCCATACTCTCTTACACATTCCTTCCATTTGCTACTTACAAACACGCACCTTCTCTCGCTGTTCCTTCACTCACTCCAGCACACACACCCATTCCACACTCCCACTCTCTCACATCTGAACCTTTCCATTTATTGATTGTTTTATTAATGTATAACTATGCCATAATATGTGCACGTTGGGTTATCTGTTCTGGGAGGTATGGCCCTTCCGGCGGGATTTGTTAAGTGAAACTTAGTCAACCGTGCCTCTAGTTGCTTAAAGCGGTTTCCCCGCCGGGAAACTTCCGGAAGCATCTAGAGCTATGTTAAACTTCAGATTATCCTTGTTTGGCACTGGATAGGTTAGATTTTGTCTGTTTTGTTTTACCGGCGTTAGTATAATTTCGGTTGACCGACATTTTACTACACATGTCTTTTGGGAGAGTCCGGCTACCCGCCTCCCTTAAAACATTTCGCCTCACATACATAACAGAGAAACGTTCATTGCTTGGTACTACCAGAACGTTATCCTGGTGGTTAAACAGTGGGGAGCCACTTCCGCCGGGAACGAACGGCTGAGCCGAGAAACGAACTCACCCATTCCTATCTTGAGCATCTCAGTAATCTGCGTCACTTATATCGGGGCGTTTGGTCCGCCGCGATTTATAAAGACGATAGATTTCAAGTAGCGTTGGTCGCCGGATCAGGTTCTTTTCATAAGATGGGATTAGGTCAGTGTTGGTCACTTAGGTAAGAAGTTATATACACCAGTAGCACATGGGAGGCTACTCACTACTCAGTTACATTTTTTGGGAATGTATATAACGTAAGGGGAAATAAGACTGTATAGTGTTATTCCAGTCGTTTTTCTCTTTATTGTTGGAGATTATTTTTTTTTTAGGTTTTCCAGCCTAGCGTGTCCTTATGAGCATTGATTCTTGAAATTTTCTCACCCTCAGATTCGCAGTCTGGACACCTAGGAGGATCTGTATCTCCCCGGCGGGAGGGAGCCATGGATAAGAGTAACTTTGCGTTTTGTTCCACCTTGGGGTGCAAAAATTTAGTGGTCATTGGTCATCTTTTGTGTGTGCCTTGTTTGGACAGGTCTCGTGGCCGGTGGTTATCCAAGTCATGCCCCAAGTGTTCTGTGCTACGTAATGGTTATCTCACTCATTCTGATGGACAGTGTAAGACAATCCTCCTCCACATTAAGTCAGTATTTGTAACGTACTGTAAGACAGTTGCTCATAAATCATTGCAGTTGGATGACCCTTTGTTAGATGATTTCCTTAAACCCGAGCCTTCCGCCTATGTTTCCGGTAGTTCGAATTTAAAGCAAACAGTTACTCCGCCGGCCCCGGCAGATACTCGCGATGCTCCCTCCCGCCAACCCAAGCAACCCCGGACCACCAAGAATCCGCCGGAAGTGCCTTCGTCATCTTCTCGGCGAGATCGGTCCCGCTCTCCCGTAGCAGCTCCCAGGTCCTCTTCTCCTCTAGTTCAACAAGAGTCAAAGAGGCGCTGCTCTGATTTTTCCACCGCACTCTTATCGGGCGATGACAGGAAAGACATTAGGAAACACTCCAAAAGGTCCTCCTCGAAGAAGGCGGCTCATGGCTACCGCCACCCAAGCCGGAACATACCTCTTCTTCGTCACAACAGGAGGCTCCAAGAGACACTGCAGGCAATGTCTCCGGCCAATCACACCGGTTCACGACCCCGCACCGGCTGCAGCCTGAACCCAAAGCTATTCCGGTACTAGGATCGGAGTGTGGCATTAGTGTTGTGTCCAGTCGTCAGGAGGATGAGTGCTCTTCTGTACAGCTTGACTCGTTCTAGGAACCCATGGACTATGATATCCCAGACCTAAACCTGGGAGATATATCTCAGCTCGGCGTTCCTTTCACACAAACAGGAATACGTGATACTGCTGCCCGGGCTGGCAAGTCTCGGTTGGAGGCTTTACCAGCCCCCCCAGCCCGGTCACCGGGATTCACCATACGCCAACAAGGAGTAGACACCGAGGAGTTGCCGCCTGGCCAGCGGCCATCTTCTCGGCATTCAGGAACGCAGGGCTCAGATTTGTCTCAGGCTGCGTCCCAGTCAGACCAGGAAAGTGGGGTTTTTGTGTCTAATGAGAAGTTGCAGGAGTGGTATGACTTTATGAGACAAGTGAAGGATGAGCGACAGGTTAAAGTAACGGCACCTGTGGCCCCGGCGGTGCGACCTCTAGGCCAGGCGCCTGTTCAGACTCAAGTTGATGTTAATTTTCCTCCTCACACAGTCACTCGAGCGGTAACCACTTTGGGAACCGCAGCAATTTTACCTTCCAGTCTGAAGTGTAACTTCAGTTCTCAGATCTTATTCCACCCCCCCTTGGTCGTTCACTTCCTTTTAAGAAGGGCCCGATGCCCCTTTTATACAGACTTGATACGTCCTGGTCTGTTCTTCCAGCCATTCGCCCCGAGGTCGCACAGCCCACGGTTACAGGTGAGACTCCTGTGCTAGAACATTGGGTTATTGAGGTGAGTGAAGCTAAGAAATTGAGGGCCAAGAACCAGCTAGGTGAAGTGTTAGACATCATTGTTAACCCTTGTTTGGCGGGGCCCGACTTAAGGCGGTCTAGAGAACCATGGACAAAAGAGCGGGGACCGCCTTAATTAAGTCGGTGGCGATGTTGAGCACATAATTGGCTCTGAGAGAGAGTCCGAGCGGTGGGAGGAGCGTAGGTTGACTCTGACCGTTCGGCACGGCTCCCGCGCCGGCACTGGCCTCCCCTCCACACACATCCACACCCATTGCCTCACTAGACAGGGAATTATGTAAGGAAATTACCGTATTTTAGGGATTTTTCCTTCGTGTTGCACGATCGTTGCAAGACAACCCGTGTTCGTAGAAGGATGGTTCAGGTGTCATTGGAAAGCTCAATTAACGCCCTTTCAGGGATACATAATTGTATTACGCTCTGGCTCTTGTTTATGCATGAAAAAGAGCACGGAAATAAGCTCGTTTAGGGTAAAAACTACCCGCTTGGCAGGTAGTAGAAGTTACAGACCTAGCCGCTCGAGGAGTGTTAAGGCCATCCTTACCTTTTTGATACCTTTTGATGTGTTCGCCACTCTTCTAGCGGCACCAAGGAGCGCGACGCCCCTCGTTATGGGTGGTGATTTGGTGCAGTAGACTGTTTGAAGCGACAGCTCGCTCCCTTGCGAGGATGGGCACGTCTGGCACTTTTTGCAGTTCGACATCTAGGGCTCTCTTGAAGTTGTCTAACGAGATGTCCCTCATGTCTCTTACTCGCCGTGGGAGTTTGTTGAAGAGACGTGGGCCTCTGTGTGATAACCAGCCCTCTCGCAGAGAGCCCATAGCACCCCTGTTATTCATCCGGGGGATTTCGCATTCCCAGCCTCTCCTATCACTGAATTTCATGACTATCGGAGTATGTAGGTTTGGTACTAAACCCTCTCCGATTTTCCACGTGTATATTATTAGGTAACGTTCTCTTCTACGTTCCAGTGAGTACAGATTCAGTGCTCTTAAACGCTCCCAATAGTGTAGATGTTTTATCGAACTTATATGCGAAGTGAAATTTCTTTGTACACTCTCTAAATAATTTATTTCACCTGCTTTGTATGGGGATGTTAATACGCTACAGTATTCAAGCCGCGGTAGCACTAGATTTTTGTAGAGCGTTATCATAGGCAATTCACCGCGTGTTTTAAAAGTACGCAGAATCCAACCCGTTAGACGTTTCGCAGCCGCCACTTTGACCTGGTTATGTACTTTGAAACCCATATTTTCAGACATTAATACCCCAAGGTCTTTCACACTGTCTTTCCGTTCTATTATGTGGTTAGATTCTGTTAAGTAATTTGTAATTTCTTTAACACCATTATTATCTCCGTACCGTATTAATTGGAATTTTTCCTCATTGAATTGCATTTTGTTTTCCCTGGTCCACTGGAACACTACATTCATGTCTTCCTGCAGTCGGCCCGTGTCCTCTTGTGTGTTTACTATCTTGCTTAATTTTGTGTCCTTAGCAAAAGACGACACCGTACTGTGTCTGGTGTTGGTATCTATGTCGCAAATTAGTATGAGGAACAGAAGGGGTGCTAGCACTGTTCCTTGGGGCACTGAGCTTTTGACATCCGAAGGCTCAGATGTGACTTGGTTTACTGCTACCGATTGTTTTTGGTTTACGAGGAAATTGTATATCCACCGTCCGATTTTCCCAGTTATACCTTTTGCTTTCAGTTTGTGGGCTATTATACCATGGTCACATTTATCAAATGCCTTAGCAAAATCGGTGTAAATGACATCCACGTTTTTCTTTTCTTCTAGCGCTTTAAGAATTTTGTCATAGTGTTCCAAAAGTTGTGAGAGACATGATCTTCCCGCTCTGAACCCATGTTGACCGGTGTTGTGTAGTTCATTTGTCTCCATGAATGTTGAAATTTTGCTTCGCAAGACTCGCTCGAAAACTTTAATGATGTGAGAGGTTTGAGCTACCGGGCGGTAGTTTTTTGGTAGTGCTTTACTCCCTCCTTTATGCAGTGGGGCAATTATTGCATTTTTCAAGCTATCTGGTATGTCACCAGTGTCTAGACTCTTTCTCCACATTATAGCCAGGGGTTTTGAGAGGTTTTCCTTACATTTCTTCATTAGGATCGAATTCCATGAGTCCGGGCCTGGTGCCGAGTGGGATGGCATGTTGGAAATGGCCTCTTCTATGTCTTTTGGACCGAAATCAATATCCAGCATCTGAGGGGTTTCCGTGGGGGAGGTTTCCATGAAAAATATATTTTGGTCTCTGATGACTTTTGTTTCATCAGGCTCACTGAATGCCATTTCATACTGCCTGCTTAAGAGTTCGCTCATTTCCTTTTTGTCCCCTGTGAAAGAGCCGTCCCCACCATTTATCATCCTAATTATTTTGTCTACATGCCGTCCCCTGCCCTGCCTCCCGCGTCATCTGGGAAATTATTTTCAGATTGGGCTAAATCAGATGGGTTGAATGATATTAAACTTTTACAGGGAATGACCCCAGAGTTAAAATCAGTACCTTTTAGGGACGATGCAGGTATGTCCGTAGTTCATATTAGTGGCGGGGAGTCAGGTCCGTGGGCGGCATGGGGACAGGAGGCCCAGCTGTTTGCCAGCACTATTACGAATAAGAGGAGTCATCAGCTCCCGCAAGAGGATAATCATTGGTTCTCTATGCCGGTAGGCAAGGCGGAAGGGATCCCACAACATATGCTTGATTTTTGGGGGGCCCCTAAGTTATCTATTTGTCAGTTGTCTGAACCCTTTTGTTCCCCCACTCAAGTACAGATAGATAAAGATTATAAAATGAGGCAGAAGGCCTGGAGGTTAGCGTCCCAATACCTGCTCAGCCGCCAGCTTGCGGCCTCTCTGGCCAGGACGACTGAGTCGGTCAAGGACGCTGGCACCCATAAGGGTCTCTCTCTTACTAGGCACCTCTTACTCCAGAATTCCATTCAGTCTCTTGGCAATATCCGCACGGCTTTCTTCCAGGCGGTGCGGGTTCGTCAAGATCTGAGGGTTTACCTGGTCCGGAAACTCCCTGTAGAGATTGGTAGGAAATTAATTTTATCGAATGTCTTCACTAAAACTCTTCCCTCTGAGGATGCCTGGCGCACTGTTAAGTTCCTGTTAGACTCTCAGAATGCCACTGCTTCCAAGCCGAAGGGTGGGCTATCATTTAAGAATAAATCTAATAAGAGTCCATTTTGTGGTCAATCACAGTCATTTCAGAAATCAAAGACTCACACAACCCCTGGAAGCAGCGGTACGTCTCGAGGGCGCGGTCAGCCCAGGGGTAGAGGGAAATGGTTCAGGGGGCAGTCTAGGGGTAAAACCATTATCAATGATAGCAAGGCATCTCATCCCCCCAATCCTAAGTCAGAGTCACAACCCACCAATCCAAAAAACTGAGACACCACGCAATACTCTCACTCCCTGTGCCACGGCAAGGCGAGACGGATCCGAAAGTAGTTTTGCCGGACAATACCAGTCATGTGACTGGCAGCTTCCGGGATTGTCACCGGGCATGGCCCCGGCGAACATGGGCAAGGACAGTGGTTCGGAAGGGTCTCTCATGGCGGTGGTCCCGGCGACCCCGTTTACGTATCCCCACAGAGGTAAATCATGTTTCTTTAGTGGTGGGATCCGTCGTCAGAGAGATGGCCCTCAAACAGATCATTATCCCCAGTCCTTTAAATCAACCCGTGTTCACGTCCCGGATATTCCTGGTGCCAAAGAGGGACAGTGTTCAGATGAGGCCAGTGATCGCTTCCGAAACCGACCTGTCCTATCTGAACACTCACATTCACAATCAGTTGTTCAGGATGCTGACTGTGAATCAGATCAGATTGACACTCCCGCTGCAGGGTTGGATGTGTTCCATCGATCTCACAGATGCCTATTGGCATGTCCCTATAAACAAGCGTTTTCAAAAATACCTAGCTTTGCGCAACGGGGATCAAACGTTTGTCTTTCAAAGAATGCCCTTTGGTTTAAATCTAGCACCCCGAATTTTCACATAATTGGTCCAACAGGCTTTGCTACCATTGCTAAATCAGGGAATCATGGTGTTATGGTATCTCGACGACTGGTTGATAGTAGCTCAATCCAAAATAACTTGCCTCCAACATGTAAATTAGGTATTAACTCATGTAGCTGCCTTGGGATTTAAGGTGAACTTGGCAAAGTCAACCTTGAACCCCACGAGAACGATCCAATGGGTGGGCCTTATCTGGGATACCGAGTTACTCACTCTGAGTAAGAGCGAGGACAATCGTCAGAGGTTTCGGAGGAAACTTTCCTCCTCTTTCGGTTTCTTCATGCTCTGACTACCACGAGGAGAATCTGGGAGTCTCTGGTGGGTTCACTCAATTGGATATAGCTGACGGTCCCGTTAGGTCGTCTGAAGGTAAAACAAATTATTTTGGAGGGAAACGGGTGCTTTCCGCTGTTGCCAGCGGAAACACGACGGAAAATTCCAAAGTTAATCCACAGCCTACTGGCGGCTTGGGCGAATCTAGAAGTAATTCACTCCTCCTTGACATGGACAGCTCCTCCTCCGACGGTCTGGATAGATACGGACGAGTCAGGTACCCTGGGTTGGGGGTATCAGTCGAACCTAGGACATCAGGGTCAGGGTCTATGGTCCAGGTTAAATCATCTTCATATCAATGCCAAGGAGTTGTTAGTCCCCCTATTTTTTCTACAGGAGCATGGCTTAAGCCTGGCGGGAAAGTCCTTAGCCTTCAGGATGGACAATCTGACTGCAGTCACATGCATTCAGAAGCAAGGGTCAGCGAGATCTCAAGTGTTACAAGGGTTGTCGGAAAAGATCTTTCATCTGGCTGCAAGGCTAGAGATTTATCTTCACGCAATAAGGCCATTTTTCTTATGGCACTGGCCACGGGTGACAGGGTGTCTGAGGTGGCGGTCATGAGTTCGGGGCCATCTTGCTTAAAGTTCTCGAGGCGCAACATGAGTGTTCATATTGCACCTGCTCCTAATTTCATCGCAAAGAATGAACATAGTAACCATGTATTTACAGAGTTTGAAGTCCCAGCTCTGAAACAGGGCGATAAGCACCATTTACTTTGCCCGGTGCAATCGCTTATTTTGTATATGCGGGAGTCTCAGCCGACTCAGGCAGGGTCCCTCTGGGTTTCGCGGACAGGTAAACGTCTTCAAAAGCGTCAGCTGGCGGCTTTGTTAGCAGAAGTTATCAGGGAAAGTAATCCGGGCGTTCTTGCAAGATCACATGATATACGGAAGTGGGCTGCCTCACTCAGGTTTTTACATAACTATTCCCTAGATGACATTCAGCACACCAAATTATGGTCGTCCAATCATACATTCCTAACACGTTACCTGTCCGTTAAACTCGTGAAACCTTCTCGCACATGTGTAGCAGTAAGGCAGAGAGTCTAGTTTTAAGCTATTTTTGTACAAAGAAAGGGGGGGGGGGAGAGTGCTCTAACTAGGGCCTCCTATGTGATACAACATGATGGTAAGGATTAGGGTCATGTGATAACCCATTCCTAAGACTAAAATAAGTCTAGTCAGGAAACTTTTTATTTTTTATACTTTATGTATGGCAATAGAGTATAAATTTATGCTCAATAATCTTAAGGTTATTTATAAGGGCATTTTACAAATCTATTTGTAATAGAGTACCTGTTAGGCAATATATTTATATATGCCACCAAAGTTTATCAGTATTTTCTAAGAGACAAGATATTGATTTATTCATTTAGTCATAAGCTAAATGTATAGTTTATGTGTGTATCTCCTACTGTTCTATCAAACGTAAAGGTGCTACACAACAGGCAAACCTTTAATAAATGGCGCCTGTACACTCTTTTTTTATTTTTATATTATTAAACAGTGATCTTTTTCGTATGCGTTTCTCCTTAACCCTCCAGCCCCGGCTATGTATTATATATATATTCCTCGAAACCCGGGTGTTTTGGCCGAAAAACGTCTAGGCTAGGCTACCGTATATTCGTTAATCAGACTGCTTCCCGCATTCCCGCACATCCCCAAGCGTAGCTGTGTTATTTACCTGTAGAATGGCATTAAGTAGAGCTCTCTAAGTCAACTGGTTGAGCTGTGATGATGATTTCATTGGAGATAACTTTATGGCCAACACAGCCACTTTACACCACTTTTCGATACTTAACAACAACATACAGGCACACACGAACAAGCGACGCTCTCCTTCTTGTGGCCGGAGATGCGGGGCGTCGGTTCAGCCGGCTGTTGTTTACATGCGTCGGACCGACGCCTCGCACACGAAGCTCACAGGCTTTCAACCACTGGGCGTTCAAGAGGCCATCCGGGTACCTGTTATATGCTTTTTTATGGGCGTTCAAGAGCCCTTCCGTGGTGAGAGGGTTAAACCTTAGTAATTTGTTAGTGGTTATGATATTCCTGATGAATGTCTCCCTCCAGACTTGAGATATCAGGCGCATTGTCAGTGATGAAGGGGCCACTAATAAATTATAGGTTTGAGTCCCAAAGGGAAGAAGGAAAACCTAATATTTAGTAGTGGCCCCGGAATCATTGACGATTTTGGCCCTCCCTTCCATCCCCTTCCCATTCATCTGCTGTATTTTGAAAGTCTTGATATATCAGTAAAGGACGAGAGATCGTTTCGAGAACCGAGGAGAAGCGTGCAGGAGACAGCAGACACATGAGAAGCGCATGGCTAGATCAAGTTTAATTTTTATTTCTCTATTAATTTTTTGCTAGTTTTTTGTAGTAGTGGTACCCACATCATATAGGACGAGTCTGTGAGTGTTTTTTTTTAGAGTGTTTCGCTCACGATGCGTGGCAATCGTAATTTGCTCTCTCCTGGGCGGGAAGTTTGAAAAGCAAGCTTGAGTTCAAAGATTGGCCATAAACAATGTTAAGGTGCATCGTCAATGATTCCGGGGCCACTACTGAATTGGGAGGTTTGACGACCTCCCTTATAACCAAATAAGGAAAACCTCTTATTTGGTAGCAGTCTCGGAGTATCCAACGTAGGGCTTATGATCTCAGCCGCTACCACAGCGGGCCGATTTATCGGTACTCACGCGAAGTAACCAAATAATCTCTAGAGTTGCACCTCAATTCACTACTAGGCACGTTGTACACACTCCGAGACGACTAGGAAAGAAGAGATAGCGAAGGAGAGAAAGAATTGTTATAGTTACCCATTTAATCTAGCTGCTCTCCTCTGAGCCATGCTCCATGTTCTATGAGCCTGTGCCAGGACCTGCCAAAGTATCGAGGTATCAAGTAATCAGTTTAGATTGGATGGGTAGGGGATCGGCATGAGGGCGGGATACTCTGTCGTTGGATACTCCGAGACTGCTACCAAATAAGAGGTTTTCCTTATTTGGTTATAAGGGAGGTCGTCAAACCTCCCAATTTAGTAGCAGTCTCTACGTTTCCAACGTAGGGCTTGAATCCCAAATTGGAGACGGACATCCAAGAAACCATAAACCCCAAGCCGTAGCACAAGCAGAGGACCAAGAAAAGACACAAATAAACAAATCAGTTTATTATCAGAAAAAGAGCGTAACAGTACGGTGCATATTAAGGAAGTACATGTTACCAGTATCAGTCTAGGGTCATAAAAGTGCCGCAGCAGGCTAAGGAATAGGTCATGTCGACCGGAGAATGGCACACCAATATGGGAAGAATGAAGGCAAGTTGTACATGAAGACAAGAATCTGAAGGCAAGGCACAGTAGGCGGAAGACCTCCAAGGACACTCTTTAATTACAAAAACCGGGTATGAGGCATAGACATACCAAACAAGTAACCCCTAGACAGTAGAGTCTATACGTAAAGAAGTAAGAGAGATAACCTTAAGACGAACAGGGATGACATACATGTAAAATGAAAGAGAGAAAGGCATTGTACAATCATACAAAATGACACCCCCCCCCCCCCGCCAGGGTAGGGAAAGGAAGAAAATACAGTATGGGATGAGAAGAGACACAGGATGGAGATGAATCACGTGACACATTGGCCTAACGCAACACAAGGCACACCTGGCCTGGCAGTGGACATGGACAGGTACGATGAGACAAAAGTGCTGTGGGAGGACCATAACCCTGTGTCGGCTATATCCGAAAGTGAGGAATTGTTGAGAAACCTCACAGTCGCTGCATAAGAGCGGACATCATGAGCGGAGCCCTTCGTAAGGGGATTACTCGCAGTAATGACATGGCGTAAATGAAGTCCCACAGCACGTTTGCCTAACCGTGTCCCTGTCTTAGGGGCCAACCAGAGCGCCGTCCCCGACGTCGGCACAGCGGCACGCACATACGTATGCAAGGCTCTTACCGGGCATAGCGGATGATGCGTGCTCCCACATTTTAAAGCTGGTACAGTAAACGGCTTAAAAATGTGCGCCTCACGTTCATTCTTGGCCACAAAATGAACGGAAGGGGCCAAAGTGACTGACCCCAAGGAAGGCGAAAAACTCATGCAATTCGGGGCCCTCGACATGGCAGCCAACTCCGAGACCCTCTCTCCTGTAGGCAACGCTAAAAGAAACAAAGTTTTATCAAGCAGATGAACAGGTGTTGGGTTAGTGGTGTAAATGGGTGAGGTAAGGAGCCTGAGAGCCTTCGCCAGAGACCATTGAGGCGGTATCTGGCGTGGGGGCGGTCTGAGCCTAAAGCAGGCTTTCATGAAAAAAGACAGCTCCTTGTGAGGGAGTTGTTGATGATGCTTTTATTTTATACTAGCCCACTGGGCCTAGGCCCTCTCAAGGCTAGTGGTGGAGGAGGTGGTACAGAGTTTAAAGTCACGTATATGTCAGCAGTTATATGTCATTGTATAAATTTATCGCTCTCAGGAAGTGACGAATAGGGGTGAAATTGAAAGAGTCTGAGTCAGAGAGGATGCCATGTAATGAGGTGTTCAGCAAGAATCTCCGTCTTTCAGATGCATAGACGGGACAAATACAAAGAAAGTGAAAAACAGTCAATGATGTATGGCAATGTTGGCATTCAGGTGGTGGACCACGAGGGGTGGACATCAGGTAACCATGTGTGAGGCGCGTGTGGCCTAAACGTAATCTAGTTAATAGGGTTTGGTCTGCACGTGAACCATTAATTGAAGAGGGCCACAAGTGTATGTCATCCTTAATGGAGCGAAGGTGGCCAGTTAATGGTTGCGCTCTCCACTCAACTCGCCAAGCGTCATAAACATGGCGACGGAGGAGAGGGAGCATATCCTCCGAACGCAGCAAAGTAGTAGAGGGTGTACCATGACACGCTTGCTTAGCGAGGAAGTCTGCACGCTCATTCCCGGGAATTCCTACATGCGCGGGGATCCAGCACAGTGTGATGGAACGATTAGCGCACTGTAATTTGTGTATTGTGTGGATGATAGTCTTGACCAATGGGTCCTTGGGGGCAAATACACATAAGGCTTGCAGTGCACTCTTTGAGTCACTACAGATAACGACCCGTGGAGAGTTCCTCGACAATGAAGAGATGGTGCTTAAAGCACCTTGAATAGCCCATAATTCAGCAGTGAAAACCGTGGAGTGATGGTGTAAGGTACTTTGAGACAAGCCATGGTCTGAGACTGCAGCGCAACCCACAGCATCCGCAGTTTTCGAGCCATCGGTGTAAATGAAAACAGCCGGGATGTGATCATCAAGATGTTGTAAAGCGAGATGTCGACGTTGAGATGGGGCTTGGGCATCAAGTTGATCTGCTAAGTGAAAGCAAACTGTAGAGTGTTTTAGGGTCCACGGAGTGATGTGACTAGGAGGGGGAGTTATGGGAGGAACGGTGATATTGTAAGTGGAGAGCAATTGGCGAGACAATAGTGGGAATGGCACTGGAATGGTTGAACGATAGTTATCTGTGGAATGGAATAGTCCTAGTAGAGTTGGGTCATGACAGAGGCGAACAGCCGTACGCATGAGGACTAATCGACGGTGATAGGCTAGAGGTAAGGTCCCAGCCTCGCATAGGATATTGGAGACACGAGAGGAACGGAATGCCCCTGAGCTAATGCGGATGCCCAAATGGTGTACGCTGTCGAGGGTTCCTAATGTGGAAGCAGAGGCCGTGCCATAGACAGGGCTACCATAATCTAGGGCTGAGAGGATGGTAGCTCTGTAGAACAGTAAAAGCGTAGCGCGATCTGCGCCCCAATGGACTCGTGCGACTGTTTTCAGAACATTCATTCTCTGGAGGCAACGCGCCTTTAAGTAGGCAATGTGACTCTTCCAATTGAGGTGAGTATCAAAGATTAAACCAAGGAACCTGGTATGTGGAAGGATCTGAATATTAGAATGTCCCATGGTGAGAGTAATGGACTGGTTACGTAAATGTCGAACATTTCTATAGAATACAACGGCGTTAGTCTTTTCAGCAGAAAATTGAAAACCAGCAGTGGATGCCCAAGAGTGGATGGATTTTAGAGCAATGTTGAGACGCCGTTGTATGTGAGTCAGACTGGGAGAAGTATAATATATTGCGAAGTCGTCCACATACAAGCTATACGATATTTCAGGTGGGAGGCTGCGTATGACACTATTGATCGCCAAAATAAAGAGTAAGCTGCTAAGGGCACATCCTTGTGGTATTCCATTAATTTGTGACATAATGTCCGATAGGAGACCATTATTTTTGACCTGGAATGTACGGTTAGAGAGAAAATTTTGTAAAAAGCAGGGAAGAGGACCCCGCATGCCAGAATCGTGTAAATTTTTTAAAATCCTGTGTCTCCATGTTGTGTCATAAGCCTTAGCAATGTCAAAAAATATTGCCACTGTGGGTTGGTTCTTGGAGAACCCATCACGTATTTGGTGTTCAAGGCGAATAAGTGAGTGCAGTGTAGAACGGCCAGGGCGGGAACCATTCTGATATGGGGATAGGAGGGCATGTGACTCAGCGTAATGTAAAAGTCGAGGATTGATCAGTTTTTCCATTAATTTGCAGAGGCATGAGGTAAGCACAATCGGCCTGTAATTTGTGGGAAGACTATGATCTTTTCCAGGCTTCGGTACGGGTATAGTGTAAGCATGCCGCCAAGACGGTGGGAAGTAGTTACTTATCCAAAACTGATTGTACAGTTGTAAAAGATGTTGTAGCGCACGTGGATGGAGGTGACGGATGAGAGCGTACGAGAATCCATCCGGGCCAGGAGTAGTGTCTGTACACAGGTCGAGCGCGTGTCGCAATTCCGGAATTGAAAAAGGGGTGTTATATTCATGTGTTTTCCCGCTATGAAAAGATAGCGGGCGAGATTCCTCCATACATTTATAACGAAGAAATTGACGAGGCAATGACTGGTCTGAGCTGACGTGACAGAAATGTTTGGCATGTATGGCAGCGATGTCAAGGGGGTCATGTGTAAGCGAGTCCGAGGCAGGGTCTTTGAGTGGAGAGAGTGGAGGCCGTACAGTGCGTCCGTTGATACTGCGAAACTTTTTCCATAAAGTAGAGAGAGGGGTGCGGGAATTGAAGGACGAGATATATGATCGCCATGAAAGTATCTTGTTGTCAAGGATACTGCGTTTGACAACTGCACAGATCTCGTTATAGAACGTTTTAAGGGCAATTTTTTCAATAGTGATGGTTATAAGGGCAAAGTAACGATTAGTGGAAAAAAGCCGGGGGGAAACAGTCTTTAAACGCCGCTGCCTAACACTCAGACGCTTAAGAAGGCATTCCACACGATGCTTGAATTTTATCATTTGGGCTAGAGTGGGCGTCCACCAAGGGACCTGGCGAGGGTGCGTCAGCGAGGAGGTAAGCGGGATATGAGTGCGTGCAATGGAGTTCAGGAAGGACGAAAAATAATCAAAATTGTGGGCAGGGGAAGAGGTAGGGGAGAAGTCCGAAACGTCTGCAGAGGAGTGCGTATAAGACGTCCAATCGGCTTTAGAGAGATGATAACTCGATATTTGAGGGGAGGATGCAGGGCACAAATACTTAAGGAGTATAGGGTAGTGGTCGCTGGAGAAGCGATCCTGTAAAACTGACCAGTCAAATAGGGGAGCTGCGTCATCCGAGGCAAAGGAAAGATCAACAGCGGAAAATGTACAGTGGGTAGCAGATCTGTAGGTGGGGGTGTCAAAGTTGAGACAACAAAGAGTAGAATGAAGGAGATATTTTTCAATTTTATCGCCTGGGATGTCTGTGTTTGGGTTGCCCCAAAGGGGAGAGTGTGCGTTAAAGTCGCCCAGAATAAGGTACGGTGGGGTCAGTTGTTGTACTAGTTGATGAAGGTCTGAAAGTATTGTAATGACAGGAGGGTTGATTGTAGGAGGAGCAAACAGTCAAGGAAGGAAGGTCTGGTAATGAAATGGAGACGGCAGTTGTTTGAAAAGGGTTGGGGTCAAGGGTGACAGGAACAAATACGCACTTATAGTGCACAAGGATGGCCGTTCGGAGGATGTGAAGGGGTTATAGGGGAGCTAGCAGCAACAGTATAATGCCTGGGGGGGACAACAAAATTGCCTACATGTTGGAGGCAAATGAATAATGGTGAATATAATTTAAGTAATCGTTGTAATTCTCCCATACGGAGGCGAGTTTGGTATCCGTTTATATTCCATTGCAAAATGTTATATGCCATCAAGAATAGGATTGTCAGAGTCATCGACAATAGGTCTCTTGAAGAGAGTCTGGTAAAGGTTGTGAGTGTGGAGAGGGTTGTGTGGATGAAGGTGAAGGGGTAGATGTAAGGTCTGTAAATTTTTCAGAAATAGCTGTGAATTGTGTGACTAGTTTAGGAACAAGGGTGGGGCAGTGGAGGAGTTTTTGGCGCAGAGTGTCCATAAATAGATAAGCGGAGGTAACATCTTTATCAGGGTTAGGGGGAAGTGTACGTGTGGTGACAAATTCCTGCGTCCGAGCAAGGAGGCAGGGATCCGTGGCACAGATATGGGGTGTGATGTAATTACGGAAACAAATTGGACATCCACATTTGTCAGGTGGGATATTGGTGTGACATATCAATACAGGAGATTGTGAGGGGCTCGGGGTATGATGAGTCTTTATCGAAGGTTTGTCAGATGATGGTGTCGTAGGGTTAGCAGGAGTTTGTGGGGGAATGTCTCTAGGTTTGGGAGCATCGGGATCTGGGCAGTGGGGAGCGGCTAACGGAACATGTCGCTCAAGGTTACAGGGAGGATCAGGCGTGGTGAGGGTGGTACGCACATTGACAGGAGGTTGGTGAACATCAAATCGGGATTGTGATAGCTCTATATTAGTCAAGTCAGAATCCAACAGGTTATTGTCCTTCAGGAATCTCTGCATCAAGTCCTTGGGCGTAGGATCAGATTCACAAATATGGGTGACACAATAACAAGGAGTCGGGTGAATTTGAGCATCTTCCGCTGGAGCTCGCTTGGAAAGAAATTTGTGAAGATGTTCGGTGAGTACTGTACGGGTAGAAGTCTTGTGCTGAAGTAGAAAGAATCGGCCGCAGTTATGGCAGCCACAGTCCGGATCGTGGGTAGGCATAACCCACTTCTGTGTGGTGGAACCGAGTTTCGAGGTCCGAGATAATGACCGGATAGGACTTGCAACCTTACGCTTTTTCCGAGGCTGCGACTGGGTGGAGCGAGATTGGGGAGAAGTCTCTATATCTGGTACTGTGTTACATTCCATGAGGTTCTCTTCGGCAGTCATGTTCCAAAACTCAGTATCATCGGTCAAGTTAGTAAATCCCTCGAACCTGTTAGAGGTGGATAGGTCCGGGGAGTTAAGGTGAACTAAACGGAAGGTATCATTGGTGGGGTAATGTTGTGGGCTAATAGGTGGTGCCGGAGGCTGCTCTGGACGCTGGTGGGCAGAGGAGTCAGCGGGTGTAGTTGATTCAAACCGTCGATATGGAGGAGATTTACCTTCCTGCCTTAATTGTGCTGCAGCAGACCGGAAGGGGAGTCCTTTTGTGGCCTGTAAATGTAATACGTCACGATGAAACGCAAAGTGCGGGCACGTTCTGTCATTGGCTTTGTGGGACCCGTCACAATTTGCACAACGGGGTGCGCTGACTTGACAATTGTTGAGAGCATGTTGTTCTGAGCCGCAATTTAAGCAACGAGCATTGAGAGCCCGACACCGTGGGGTTGAATGCCCAAGCTTCCAGCAATTTGTGCATTGTCTCGGCTTGTTAACATACCTTCGTACCTGCAGTTGGCGACCTGCAAGACGGACATGCATAGGGAGGTCATGGCGCTTAAAATAGATTTTGACAATGCGTAGTGGGGGCCGATTTCCACGCTGAGGAGCAGTATAAGTGTCAACTTTAACAACAGTGGGGTCAGTTCTTTGCAATAATTTTAAGATACGATTGGTTGAGTCTGTAAAGCTCTGATCTGCAAATTCGAAGTCGGAAGGGAGCACAACCGTGCCAGTACACTGATTCAGGTATTCATCTGGTTTACCTGTGTATCTGTCGTCGGGGGTGTCGAGGTAGGCTTGTAAGGCTTCTGATTGCTCCTGTGTTTTCACCTCAATCATGCGCTTGGCCGATCCAACAGCATACATGGTGAAGTCACCAATATCTTGTGCGAGAGTATCGTATAGACTGAAATCATCCATAGGTTCACCAGAGACCGTGAAAAACCGTGACCAATCAGGGGGACTGAACATAGCGTTATAAGTGTCCTTCGAAGCAGGGGTATACGTGTTACGTTTACGCCTTTATCGGTTATGCGAAGGTACGAACGGTTGAAGTGTGTGAATGGCAGAGGAAATACCGGCAAGGTCTTTTCCTGTACCTGCATTAACGGCCCGTTGAGATCGTGGAGGTACAGAAGCAGGTTTAATTGAGGTAGGAGATCCTGCATCCGGAGGGAAGATGGTAACAGATGGAGTCACAGACGGGTAAGGGACGCAAGAAGCATCCGTAGGGGTGTCAGCTGAGGGCATGCGAGGTTCTTCAGTAAGGTTGTCAACGGAATGAAGAGGTAGGCTAAGGCTAGAATCATAATCTGGTAATTTAGAAGTTAAAGTCGAGACTGTGGGGTTGTCATCACTATTATTGATCACAGAGGCAGTACTGTGCATAGGAATTGATGCCGGGGAGATCACCTGATGGATCTCACTACCCGACGATGGAGAATTCGTCACAATATCCTTAGGAGGTTTGCCAAGGTCTGTGGGTGCCATGCCTGAGTGGGGAACTCCGGCACTGTTGGCAGCAGGGGAAGGGTCCCTGAGGCAGTCCAATTTCTCGCAGGGGTCGGCGTCAGAGGGGGCAATTTTAGATTCCATAGGACGAATATTTCTAAATTCATCTGAGTCAGATTCCAAACCCACCATGGAGCCACAATTAGAGGACGGGACGACCGCCCTAGGAATTCTTGCAGATATACACCCCGACTAATGCACCTTAAGGGCCGTCGATCCGTCGATCGCCGACCCAGCACAAGGGTTAGGGTTTGGCATAAAAGTTTCCCCTCGCTCGAACACGTCGGGTACCACAGTTCGACGGGTGTAGGGATTGCCGACCCACAACACCCTCCAACGAAACCAAAGAGTGAGTACGGTCGTTTACCTCATGACAGTCACGGTGCTCCCAAAGAAGGGGGCAGCGGGAAGAAGGGAAAAACGGAAAACAGAAAGGATGAGAAATGATAGGGCCCACTACAATTAGTTGGGGGCGGCAGGAAGGGTGGGCATGCGGGCATGCACTCCCCTCCTGCCGCCTCCGTCAGCCCCCGCACGTGTTCAAAAGTGAAACCAACGAAGCAGGCAGAGCGGGGGTCCTTGTGAGGGAGCACCAGCCCCGTCAAGGTCTCAAAAGGCTCCCTAATAGCGGACAGGTGGTTCTTAATGGTGTTGTACATGTATGTGCGTGTCGCAAACAAGTGATTAAGGTAATGGAAGACTAACGCAACCGACGGAACTGTTTGTTCGGTGTCATTGATCCATTTAGTGAAAGTATTCCAATGAGACTCGTAAGTCTTCCAAGTAGCCTTAGTCCAGTGCTGATTAAGCATATCAGTCAAGCAACGTCCATATTTCGGTAACCACCCTGCCTCACAAACATCCACGATGCGAATGCTAACGAGGTCCCTAGGTCTCCAATCTGTCCCAAGTGGAAGTCTGAGACAGACAGGGGAACGGGACTCGGGCACCATCGCTTCAGCTGAGCGTACCAGGCTTGGGCCGGCCAGAGGGGCGCGATTAACCAAACCTTGCCACGGTACTCTCTCAGCCTGTGTAGGACTTTGCACATAAGCAGTGCGTCGGGCGGTGGAAAAGCGTAAATCGACTGCCACCTGCTCCAGTCCTCGCTGAAGGCATCCCCCCCCCGCCTGAGTACAAGTCCAGCGGGTGAGGTAGTCCGGCAGCTTGTTCGTCCCGGAGGAGGCGAACAAGTCCACCTGCGGATGGCCCCAGGAGGCTGCGAGGTCGTCGAAAACGCTTTGTCTTAATGACCATTCTACCTTGGTGCTCTGTCCTCTCGACAAAGCATCCGCCCAAAGATTGGCCGTCCCGGGCAGGTAAGTCGCATGCAGGGTGATGCTGTAATGATCGGCCAGGTAAAACAATTTCTCCGCCAGGTCTTGGAGCACAACAGACCTGGAGGAGCCCTGCTTTTGGATACAATGAACCGCGGACATGTTGTCCATCCTGAAGGCCACCGACTTGCCCGTGAGGGCCAGTCCGTGATCCCGCAGGAAGAACAACGGTACCAACAGTTCCAGGGCATTGATGTGGAAGTGTGAGAGCCCCGACCACCTGCCGTGGTTTTGATGTCCCATGTCTGATTGATAGCCCCACCCCACCTCGCTCGACGCATCTGTGTCTACCCAGATGGTCGGCGGAGGAGCAGTCCAGGGCACAGCCGCAGAGAGCGTGCCCCGAGCGACCCAGTGTGTCAGTCTCAGATGTATTGAGCGCGGTACCGTCCACAAACGGTAAGGGGGCGAGATAGGGAAGTGCCTGTTGCCCAGCTGAATGAGGCGTTTGAGTCGGAGCCGGCCCAAGGGCACGGTCAGAGACGTCCAATTCAAAGACCCTAGTAGGGAGTCCCAGATTTTTCGTGTTATCGAGACCGAGTGCAACACGACAAAGAGCTTCCTTCGAAGTTTCGCCGCATTCACACGACTCTGGGAAACGGTGGCGCTTAGGAGATCCCAGTGCAAGCCCACCCACGTCACTTCTCGTGACGGTGAGAGGCAGGACTTGGGAATGTTTAGTTTGAACCCCAGGTTTGTGATATGTCTGACTACAGTGAGCGTGTCTTGTACACAGTGTGTGAGAGAGTCTGCGGAGATGAGCCAATCGTCCAGGTAAAACAGGATCTGAATCCCTTGTAAGAGCAAGGGGGTCAGAGCCTGCTTCACCAGTTCGGTGAAGACCCGCGGTGCTATGTTGAGGCCGAATGGTAGTCTGGTGAATTGGAACACCCGTTGATCCGACTGCAGTGCTAGGCAGCCCTGGAACCGAGGAGCCATCGGCACATGCCAATAAGCATCCTTCAGATCCAGGGTGACCACCGAAGACAAGGGCTTGAGTGCCAGGCGTACCTGGTTGATGGTGAGCATGCGGAAACGGGTGTTCACAATGTGAGAGTTGAGGACTGAGAGATCTACCACCGGCCTCATAGCAGCGCAGTCCTTCTTTGGGACCAGAAACACATGAGACAGAAATACCTTTTGTGTAGAAGATATTTCCTTGATAACGCCTTCCTCGTGCATGGACATGATCACTTGGGCCACTTCCTGAGACACTGGTCGCTGTCGGGGAGGGCACCTGAGAGGAGGCCTGGACCTCCACCTCCAAGTCAGACCCTTCTTGACCACCCGATGCGCCCACGACCGGCGGGGCCATTGCCGGTAGTGGGGGCGGAAGAAGCCGGTGCGGGCGCCTTGCGTCAGGCCCATCACCGCTTCGACGAGATGGTCGGGCGAGGGAAGAGGGGACTGGCCAGGAGGAACTACGCGTTTTTTGGCGCGGAGCCCCTCTTGGACTTATCGGAGTGGGAGCTAGAGCCACCACGTCCTCCCCCAGACGTCCCCCCGCCCCGCCGAAACGACGGACGAGCCTCGCGCTCCGGCCTATCCCCCTCCAGGCTGTGTCTGGCAGCGGAGGAACTGGGGCCCTGCGCCTGCCAGCGCCGCATCCCCTCTTGACGGGGACGGCGATCCGGGGACCGACGACCACGGAAGGCGGGTACACCACGCCCCCTGTGAGCCAGTCCCCTGGCCACACCTCTAGCCTGGCGCCCTCTGCCGGTGACAGACCAGCCCCCGCGTCCGCGGGTGGAGGAGGATGAAGTGGGCTTCGCCACCACCTTCCGTTGAGCAGAGTATGTGTCACTCTGCGCCAGTAAGAAAGCCCCTTGCCAAGCCTCCTCAGGGAACAGTCCAGGGGTCAGAAGGTCAGTCAGTAGGAGGCGGTTGCGGACGTCGGCAGGGGCCTTCTTACAGAAAGCCACCCGAAGTTGTTGACGGCAACGAGTGGCTTCATGGAGGGAGTGGCGGATGTCCTGAACAGGGTTGAGGGCAAGCTGCAGGGTGATCCGTCGGACATGCTCAAAACCTTGGCGATGATCAGCCGATTCCAGCGACTCAATAAGGCGGAGGTGAACCCGCGCCAGTTCCAACTGAGCAAGAAGAGTTGAAAGTTGGCGCGCCGCTCGCTGACGGAACTTAAAGTCCCGGTCCAGTGGCGCCTTCTCCGGTGCCGTGAAAAAGGAACACGGAAGGGGGCCCACCGACAGTTTGGGAGCATTGAGCCACTCCCACACAGGCAGAGGGAAGCCCGAGGAGGTAAGGAGCATGCCCGACAGAAAAGATGAATCCATGAATGGGATGGCCGGCAAGGTCTCAGCCATGGACTGAGCAAACTCCACTGCTTCACGGATCCATTCACCCCAGGGACCCGGACAGACGTGCGGGAGTTCGAGCATCAGGACCCCGTCCCGATCTCGCACATTCCTGAGGTACGGCGTCCCTGAGATGGCAGAGAGGGAGTGGACATCCGCAGACAGGTCTTGGCGGGAGTAGTCAGCCCAGGGCTTGGTGGCAGTGTAAGGCAAGACCGACGGACGATATGAAAAATACCGCATGTCTTGCCGGTTAGGGTACACCCTCACATCGACCTCAGGGACCAGACCCTGTGGAGTAATGGCCCTGAAGATGTTTTTCTCATTCACCTGGATAGCCCAGCCCTCCGGCACAGCCCGCTCTCCGGTCGGCAGGTGGACCGCCCCCCTCAGGGTTGGAGGCGATCACAGCTCTCCAAGCAACAGAATCCCCATAGAGGGATGGCATCTTGACTTTGGGGACCTTAAACTTGGAGAGAGGCGGCACGGAGAGGGGGTGAGAGAACAACCCCAAACCCTGGCCTGGGATAACAACGGGCCAGAGAGGAGTCGTAGGCGGTGTCGGAGGCGCAGGTGATGAAGTAGATGATGACAACGGTACCACGACCGGGAGAGCAGGCCGAGATGGGATGTGGTCGGCAACAGGTGGGAGAGGAGCCACAAGCGGAGTCCGCAGAGGCACCGGGTTAGTATTACCCAACCGGGAGACCACTGCCTCCATGGCCGCCGTGACAGAGGAGAGGATGTCTGCCTTATTGGAGGCCATCTCAAGACGAATAGACGCCAACTCCGCCCGTAACTCCGTCTCCGCAGCAGGAGGGAAGGACGTCTGTAGAGGAGACAGGGAACCAGCCTCACTGGGCCCACGGGCCCCATGGTCCGTGAGCGGGGAGAACTCAGGGGACGGTGGAGAGGACTGTGCCGCCACGTCGGGGTCCTCCTGGCCCGAATCAGGTGCACCGTCCGAAGACGAGTCGACCCCCACATCCTCGTCCTCCAGCCGATCAAAATCCGCAACCTCCATCTCAAGAACATCGTCTAAATGGTCAGGGAGACGAGGAGGAGACTGCTGGCCACAAGGGATCGAGGCGTCGGAACCCCCAGGTTGAGGAGGAGGCGTGGAGGGCATCGCCGCCGGGACCACCACAGCCGGGCCCGCCATAGGGAAGAGGCCGGGACCCCTCACAGGCTGGGAGGCAGGCAGAGGCTCGAACTCCACCCCACCAGAGGCTGAAGATGGTGCAGGATGGAGAACGACCTCCTCGGCAGGCGGGGCAGGACGGCGTTTGGCCCTGAAGACCGTGGAACTCTGCGAAGGAGGGGGGCTCATCCCGAGGTGAGGAGAAGCAAGACGGGGTCAATCAGCAGGGGACGGAGATCGGCTACGTTTCGTCCTGCCAGAAGTTCCAGAAGTCATGGAGAGGTTGGAGGGAGGCACACGATGTTCATGACGCCTGGGGGCCCGCTCCCTGGAACGCGCCCTCCCGCCCGCCTGACCCGAACTCCCGGGAGGGGAGCCCCGAGCCGTATGAGGAGAGCGAGAGTGACGAACAGTAGGGGAGCGGGAACGGCATGCAGCATCGGAGGTAGGTGGGATCCCTAACAACACCCGGACGTCATCCTCACGGAAGGAAGGAGCCCTGTGCAGGACCCTTTGGACGTGACGGGAGATGACGTCCCATGATCGGCGTAGAGACGTCCTGGCCCGTTGTCCTTCCGCCGACGTAGGGAGAGTCTCGAGTAGTTGAAGAGCGGAGAGACACACCCCACACCGGCGGGGATCGTAAACATCCTTCCCATAGCAGGCCGTGTGGAGGCAACATTCCCGGTGATCCCGCAAGGCCGTCCGCTGACACGTCGGCCGAGAGCAGGGAGGAGCCGGCATCACAGCACTAAAAAACGGGGAAGCATTACCCACCAGTAGAGGTGAGACAGGCAATATGAGGCAGTAGAGCCAATTCAGCATGTAAGACTCAATAAGACAATATCCAGTAAGAAGCTATGTAGCAAGTATAACAGGAAAGTCAAAAGAAAACACCCACACCAGAGACCCTCAACACCAGGGCTAGGACAAGCCCCTGAGCGAGGCCCAACCCTGGGAACAGGTCAAAACCAAAATCGTGGGGAAAGTGGTACCCTTTGAAAGACCTGAGAACCCTCTGTGAGAGCGGAGGGAGGAGGCGGCGAAGCGGCGGCGGCGTAGGGACAGCCGGCAGTAGAGCGGGCACCAGCTGGAAGGAAAAGGTCAAGTGTGAGCAACCCAACAGTACCCTATAAGTGTAAATAGGGGCGGGGAGGGAATCCAAAACACACAGGACATCGCCACTTTGGGTCGAGTCCTAGGACTTTTCAGGTGGTCTTTGGGTCCCCCAGTATACAAGGAGGACGCCCGTAGGGCGGGAACCAGGTACAGAAGGAGGACACAAGGAACAGGACATAAGGGATAGGAAAACAGCCAATCAGCCGTTGTCCAAAAAGCCCTGTCCAGGTACATGAAGAGGGGGGCAGAACAGGGCGCATAAACCAAGTCAAGTGAAAAGCTATGTGGCCTAGGCCTTGACAAGGCACAGGGCACAACAAAAAGATAAAGGCGCCTCTAGGGCGGATTTAAAAAGATGAAGGAGCTGAGGACACCAGAAGACCCTTGCCTGTGTGGCGAAAAAACGTGAGTAAACACGAAAATCGAGTCAACTTGTCCAAGCATATCCTCCCTGTGAGCGGGGCCCCTATCGCGTACAGTTTCCAGACATCCCCCCCCCTATTCAGTGATCAAGTAACCACAGGCAGGGGAAGAACAGAAACATGGACATGTAAGAAAAACGAGAATTTAACCGAGAGCTACGAGACCGAGACTTCCCAGTCAGTGGAGACAAAAGGAAGGCAGAAGGAAAGGATCTGTGTGGATCATTCCAACGGCGGGCAGCTCAAGGCAAAAACCGATTAGCTTAAACACACAATTAATGAGAAGCTTAACAAGAGCGTAGAAGACCAACCAGCAAGTCAGTATAGACAAGAGGAAAACAGAAGGACAGGACTATGTGGCCCAAACCGACGGCGGTCAGCTCAAGTTAAAAAACACAGGCCTAGCCTAGTTACACAATTCACATAAACGAGAAAAGACTAGGGCAGCGTCAATCCCTAAGTGAAAAACCTAGTAACAAAGCTAAACACTGCCCGAGAAGCCCCACAAGTACGTTAAATTAATAAAATAAAAGGAGGATAGCCTAGGGCCTGACCAACAATTTCACCAGAACCACGTATCCACGAGTCAAGTAGGCCCGGGGAAACGAAAAGGAACTGACAAAAGCGTGAACCATGCGAACGAAATACAAGACCACCAACTATGGACAAGTTTAATAAACAAGTCAGAAGGGCTATAGGTCAGTTGAGACCAAAGCAGCATGTTTGTGAGAGAATAAAGGCTATGTGGCCTATGCTCACACAAAGCAGAATCCAGAGAAACTTCATGCTCAAGTCTTGTAAAACATCGACACGTAGTCATATGAAAAACAATAAAACAAAAAGTCACAAAGGGAAAGAAACACAATGCATCCCGCGGGAAGCATAACCCCCCCAAGGTACGTTAAGGGTAGTTAAAGTGAACATGAACCCGAAAAGTGAGGGTAGAATAGACATACAACGACCGCTACGCGGCGTTGAGGACCAACCACCCCGAAGAAAACAAATAAATAAACACGTCTCCAGCACTACGCGCACACCCATAAACACGCCATAAAGCCGTAGTAAAGTGCTGCCTACATCACTGAACATCCTTCTAAAACCTCAACAGCCTGAAAAGGCTCACACTCACTAAGAGTTGAAGCGAAGGGGATGCAAAGCAGGCACTCGCGAAGAACAGACAAAAAAAGGCGTGTGACATCGACGGTGGGCGCGAAGTGACTGATACTTTGGCAGGTCCTGGCACAGGCTCATAGAACATGGAGCATGGCTCAGAGGAGAGCAGCTAGATTAAATGGGTAACTATAACAATTCTTTCTCTCCTTCGCTATCTCTTCTTTCCTAGTCGTCTCGGAGTGTGTACAACGTGCCTAGTAGTGAATTGAGGTGCAACTCTAGAGATTATTTGGTTACTTCGCGTGAGTACCGATAAATCGGCCCGCTGTGGTAGCGGCTGAGATCATAAGCCCTACGTTGGAAACGTAGAGACTGCTACTAAATATTAGGTTTTCCTTCTTCCCTTCGGGACTCAAACCTATAATTTGTTCAGGACTTAGATAATGTTCTTGGATAAGTGCACAAAAAACTTCTTTGTACTGGTCGGCTGATGCAGTGTTGCCAGACAACGTTTCCCCGCTAAGGTCTAGCTTACGTATCCTATGGCGAATCTTAAAGCATTGCAGCTAGCCAGAGGAAAATACACACTTCTTCTCTATCTTCATCTCCTCATAGAATTCCTTTGCCTTCTCTGTCAAAAGGGGCCCAGAAATACAGGCACCCTCGGACGGCTTCATCTTGAACAATTAAAAAACTGCTCTATTTAATTCTTCCATCTGTGGTTCTCAAAGTGTTTGGCATTTTTCCATTCCCTTCTTGTCGTCAGTTTTCTCGAAAAAAATCTTCAGCTTTTAAGATTGTGCCTTGATGTCATATATTGTTGACGATGAGCAGCCAAACTCTTCCATCAAACTGTGGCGGGACTCGGGTTTCTCCAGCCTCTGGTATATCTCCAGCTTCTGATGCAAGGTTAACACTTTACGTTGTCGTTTCTTTGGGTCATTAGGCATCTTGATGACGGATAACTTTCAGTTCGTTCCACTAATAACGGCACAAGAGGTGTAATATGCGGCACACACGACCTGGGGTACGGCGGGTGGTACGTGGCAGGAAGAATGCCTGCGTGGCACAGGCTTGCCAACCCTGACAAACGTAGCCCGCCGGATTTGAAATTTGTTTCGCCCATTTCTATAATATTTCCTGCATATTTTTTTTCATAAATTTTGGCTCATTTTGTACATAATTAATGCCTGGCCAATAGGTGCCATTGTTTTGAGGGTGCCGCCGTTCTGAATGCCGGATAAACGGCGGTCTACTGTATTTGTAAGGCAATGCAAACTGGTAGATTGAGACTACATAGACACATAGAATAAAAGTAGGATAACAATTGAGTAAGGTGAATTATTATTATTATTATTATTATTATTTTTATTATGAATTTGGAAGGTACTATACTTTAACTTTGGGCCTAATTAATCTTCATTCCCTGCACATTTTCATACATAAAAAAGAGCCAGAATGTAATACAATGATATATCAGTGAAAGCACAGTAATTAAGCTTTCCAATGACACCTCAATCATCTATGTACGACGTCTGGTTGTCTTGCAATGATCTTGCAAAGGTCAATCAAAATCGCTAAAAATTAGTGGTTCTGCGTGCGTGCGTCGTGGGCCAAGATGGCCGCCAGTCGCCATGGTAACCAGGACGCGCGCGGGGCTTGCCACTCGTCGGCATTTATAAAACTTGAATCTATGCACTTATCACACTGCAACTTCACTTACAATGACATTATGTGATACCTGTTGCTAATACACTCGAACCTCCATTCAACGGACTCCGATTCTCCGGATATCGGCAAGCAATTACGGTAAAAAAAAAACGTAGTCGGACAATGGACCCAGCAACGGACAAAAGTCCGTTGCTCGAAAAAAAATTGGAGCAAAGTCCGTTGCTCTATCTATTTATCTCTCTAATGCACCTACCTAAATCCCTTATACATTAACATAACTATGTCTTATTTGGACTTTTTGTAATCTTTGAATCATTTCTAATATGATGGAATTGAAAAATATAATATCCTTCCAGCACATAGATAAATAATAAATAAGATAGTCAACAAAATATTTCAACTCTCCCCTCCGTGGGAGCAGAGACGGAAGATTTTCGTTTGATAGATTTTTTGTTTTGTTTTTTTCCTTCGATATACACTCTCTTTCTATCTATCTATCTCTCTAATTCATCTACCTAAATCCCTTATACATTAACATAACTATGTCTTATTTGGACTTTTTGTAATCTTTGAATCATTTCTAATGTGATGGAATTGAAAAATATAATATCCTTCCAGCACATAGATAAACAATAAATAAGATAGTAAAAAAAAAATAGTTCAACCCTCCCCTCCGTCTAGGCGCCAAGCTTCCCAGACGGGAGATTTACGTTTGATAGATTTTTTTTTTTTTTCCCCACGGTATACACAAAATGATGGGGAAATATTATAACATGTTTTTAATTGACATTTGTGTCGTTTTTGCTGATTATGAGTTGGTGGGGAAAAAAATCTTTAATTCTATCATATCGGAAATGATTCACAGATTATATAGAGACCAAATAATATACACTTTTAAGTGTGTTCAATAGTTTTGCATTATCAATAGGGTGTAGCACAAGGGATTACCAGGATTTATTTCAGGTACCGTAAAAAAGAGGATGCATAACAGTTAAATGTCATGATCCGGACACCTGTACTCAACACCGGATTTTTCTCAAGGAATTTCCGGATTACATCCGGACTGGACAGTATTTAGCAGCAACGGACATTTAGCAGGAACGGACAGGTGCTTGCACGCATTTGTCCGTTGAATGGAGGTTGGAGTGTATATGAACTATGAAGGCACACATAATGCTCGAGTGGTGTAAATAACCGTCATGCTACCTTGCCCAGCTGTGGTGTGCTAGGGCGGGAGGTTTGAAGAGGCTCCCGGCACCAGCTGATGGTTGAGCCCCCCCACATTAGGGGCTCTGAAAGAGAGTCCGCGTGTTAGGAGTACAAAGTACAAAGGAGTACAAAGGAAATCAAGCAACAACAGATCTAGTGACCCTTCTAGGTTGCTTGTCCTCCAAAACACTGAGGATCAAGTGTCCAAACAGTGGTTTAGAGTGGGTAAGGAAACATTGGAAAGGGAATTACTGCCCTGGAACTAATGTCCGTGGCAGGATTAGGAAGTTAGTAGGGGACAGATGGGTTAGTAACTGAGGGGGGATAAAATAAAGTTATTCATTTACAAATGCAGTCAGTCGCGGGTTTGATGCGAGATATTTGTCTAGGCGGAGTTTAAATGAATCAACGGTGATGCAGTCTATAACGTTTCGGGGAAGCCCATTCCACAAGTTGACAACTCGATTGAAGAAGAAATTCTTAGATTCGTGTGAGTTAAAAGATTTACCAATAATTTTGCAACCGTTTCCCCGCGTGTAATTAGATTGGTCGATAGTGAAGTACTTACTACAGTTCATATTGTCGATGCCTTTGATGATTTTGAACACTTGAATTAAGTCACCTCTTAATCTGCGCTGGGTTAAAGGAGGACGATAGGCGGGCTCTGACCGTTCGGCACCACCAGTGGGTCACGTCTGGAACCACCGCCGTCCTCCCACCATCAACTGTTCTCGCAAGATAAGGAAAACTACTGAAATTACCCTATTTTATGGTATTTTCACCTCCGGTTACGCGATCGCTACAGGATAACCCGTGGTCGTACAAGGATGATTCAGGTGTCATTGGAAAGCTCTATTATCGCCCTTTCACGGATACATAATTGTATTACGCTCTGGCTCTTGTTTATGCATGAAAAGAGCATGGAATGAATCTAGTTTTCGGTAAATATGCCCGCCTGGCAGGTAGTTGATGTTACAAACGGCCCCGTTTTTGGGGGGGTTTAGAAAAAAATAAAAAAAAATAAAAATCTGCTGGTCCTACATTGTGTTTATATTATTTATTAGCTGGTGCTCAATGGGTTATGGAACAACAAAGAAAATTTAGAGGAAGGCACTGCAAAATTATCTCCAGGCCAGTGGACTGATAGGTAAATGATGTACATACACATCCTAATATAAATATGGCTCATTATATATGCACCCTTACAAATGTGACCATTGAAAGCTTAAATAATTAATGCTGGCATTTTGTTTATCTACTATTATCTGTTAAGATACTGAAAACAAACATTCTGTAGCTCATTCACAGTTATCTGCAACCAAAGCTATTTTTCAATACATTAATCTGGAGGGATAGACAGACTAATGAGGAAGTAAGAAGGTGTGGTGTGGAGGTAGATGTGTTGGAAAGTGTGAAAAGGAACAACTTGAGATGGTTCGGCCATATGGAACGTATGGAAAGCGAGAGAATGACTAAGAGGGTGTACGAGAGCGAGGTGGAGGGACAGAGAGGGAGAGGTAGACCGAATGAGAGGTGGAAGGATGGAGTGAGGAAGTACATGAACGAAGGCGGTGCTGATTGGGGGGAGGGGCGTTGACTGACTGGGGACAGAGGTGCATGGGGGCGGTTCGTTCGTGGCCACACCTTCGGGGATCACGGCGTCAGGCAATAGATACATAGATAGATTAATCTGAATCTTTGTGAAGACTCCTAATATATCTGGTGAGGTTACCTCAATAAGAAAAAACAGTTGCCACAATGATCACACATGAAGTGTTTCTCTTCTGAATGAATGAATTTTAAGTCTGTCTACATGAAAACAATAACCACAATGATCACAATTGAATTTGTTACCTTCTGAAAGAATTAATAATATGAGCAGACTTGGTTGGTTTGGACACGTGGAGAGAATGGATGATCAGAACTGGGTGAAGAAATGCTGGACTGTGAACGTGGGGGGATCTGCGCATAGGGGTAGACCTAGAATGAGGTGGGATCAGGTACTCAGGTCCAATCTAAAAAAATAGAACTTGACAACAGAGGCAGCCCTTGACAGGACCGCCTGGAGAGCCGCCATTTAGGATGCGAGACTGTAACCACATTCTCTGTAGGCAAAACAGTCTTTAAACATGTATGTATGAGCAGAGATAATATCTATGAGCAAACATTTGACCACACTTCGCACTAAAACTTCTTATCTGCTGTATGAATTAATAAATGTCTGGTGAGGATACTCTTATGACTAAACATTTTACCACACTCCTCACACTTAAACTTTTTCTCTCCTGTATGAACTAAAAAATGTGTGGTAAGGGTACTCTTTCGACCAAACATTTTACCGCACACATCACACTTGAACTTCCTCTGTCCAGTATGAAGTAATACATGTCTAGTGAGGCTACTCTTATCAACAAACATTTTACCACACTCTTCACACTTAAATTTCTTCTCTCCTGTATGAATGAATAAATGTGTGGTGAGGTGACTCTTCTGACCAAACATTTTACCACACACCTCACACTTAAACTTCTTCTCCCCAGTATGATGTAATAAATGTGTGGTAAGGTGACTCTTCTGACCAAACATTTTTCCACACTCCTCACAGTTAAACTTCTTCTCTCCTGTGTGAACTAATAAATGTGTGGTGAGGTTACTCTTCAGGCCAAACATTTTACCACACACCTCACACTCAAACTCTTTCACACCTGTATGCATTACAGAGTGACGAGTGAGGTCAGGCTTTTTACTAAACAATTTACCACACACCTGACACTGGTGTTTTTTTACTTTTTGCTTTAGGGTGCTTGTGTGATGAAATGTACTTTCAATATTGCTATCAGAACTCTCACTAAGATTACTTTTCATTGTTTCATCTTCACATTTCACACTTTCATTTTTGTCAATCTGCACTCCTTCACCTTCTGAAACTTTCTCTCTACATTTAGTAACTTTATCATTGTCTTCATAGTCCCAAACATCCTCTTCATGTTTAATATTGTTTTCTGTTCCTTCATAGTCCATCACTTTCTCTTCATGATCAATCACATATACTGTTCCATAGTCCAACATTTCATTGTTACAATTTACCATCTCTTCGCTTTCCACCTTTACAACTGATCCTTCTTTTAACATCTCCATCTTTAAAGTTTCCATCTAATAACCATCTAATCAAAATGTTTATTTACAACATACTGAAATATCGACGACTTGTTACCGTACAAGAAGGTCCCACTGAGGCATTAGTGTGTTTAGTAAATTGTATTATGAAGGAACCAAACTCCAAGATTAATTAGTTTGGCAGTTTTAGAACTACAGTACACACATTTGGTGATTCTTCTTGATGACAAATTTCAGTTGTGGACCTGAAACAAGAGATAACATTGAATTATAAATTAGCTAAGACATTTATCACATTTTATTTTAATTTTGTTTTTGTTTATATTATTTCTAACCTGAGGAGCGCGCCATTGACCAACTAGGGGCTAGGGTTGCCTGGTGCAAATTTATCACTAATCGAGTTTTTCTGAATTAAAAAAAAAAAAAAAAAAAAAAACTTTAACGTCTTGGTAATAAATAGGCCTATCCGCATTTTTTTTTTTTTTTTTTTTTTTTTTCTATGTGATTGAGGGAGGCAAAAGGCATAACTGCCTATAGCGAGTGCCTCCCCCATAGTTGAAAGAGTGACAGGGACAAAATCAAGGGACGTTCGAGCCAAAATTCCTGGACACACAGAGTTTGAAGCAATTTAAATCATAGGAAGAGGGAAAGACTGATTCTGGGAGAGAGTTCCAGAGCTCAGCTGTTGAGTAGAAGAAAGTTTGAGAGTAACGTTTCACTCTTGGGTTGGAGAGTTGCACAGAGTAGGGGTGGGATTGAGTTGCAAGACGGGTACCACGTGCCCTACGTAACGGAGGTGGTATGCACTGGGATAGCTCTGAGGAACACTGATTATTATAGTAGCGATAGAATAGCGAGAGAGATGCAACATTGCGGCAGAGAGAGAGAGATTGCAGGGAGTTGGTGAGTGGACGGGATTTAATGATACGAAAGGCCTTCCTTTCAACTTTGTCTAGGAGAGCGGTGTGAGAGGAACCTCCCCACACATGTGAACAATACTCAATACAAGGGCGCACTATGCCCCTGTACAAAGCAAGAAGCTGTGCAGGGGAAAAGAACCCCCTAAGGCGGTTGAGCACACCCAGCTTCTGGGAGGCTGCCTTAGCAAGACTGGTAATATGGTCCTTCCAAATGAGAGCAGAAGAAAAAGAGACACCAAGAATATTGAGAGAAGATGAAGGGTTGATTTTTGTATTGTTGAAGAATAAGGGATAGTCCGCTGGGAGATCCTGACGGGTAGATAGATGGAGAAATTGGGTTTTGGAAGCATTAAAATTAACAAGGTTTTCTCTGCCCCAATTGGAAATAGTATTTAGATCAGAATTTAAGAGTTCTATCTATCTATCTATTGCTCATTACGTTTGTCGTTGAGGGATTGCTGGCTGGGGCGTTCTGAAAAACTAATGGAGTAGTGTAAGGTTGAGTCGTCTGCGTATGAATGGATGGGAATTAAGGTACAGTTAAGGAGATCATTTATAAAAATTAGAAAGAGAATAGGAGATAGGACAGAGCCCTGAGGAACACCGGAGTTTATATAGGCCAATATAGGCTATATATTTCCACCCCCCCAAAAATGTGGGTGTGGTGTGGTAGTCGTTGCAAGTTTAATATATGGCGCGTGTAGGCATGACACAGCCCGGGCGAGCGAGTGTGTGTGTGAGTGTGGGCAGGGCGGGAGGAGGGACGGGTGATTGACAAGAAAGAACACTCTATATCTTGCCAAAAAAATAATTTTGTGGCTCCAACTGTGCATAAGCTTTGAGTAAGGAGGCACATGTGAAGATAGTGATAAACTGATAAATCAAGCGTAGAGAGGAATGACGGGAGATTGAAGTGAAAATAATAGCAAGCAAAAGGGTGGCGAGGGAGGAAGGTGTCGGGTTATACGGTGCATTCACAGTACTCTCGAACTTATACACTGCATTGTGTTGTTGTTGCTGCATTAGATTACACAAAGATAGTGCTTGATAGGCATAGTGCATGTATTTTTGGAGGGCGATATCAACGAATTATGTTAGTAACACGAGTTATAACATTACGACATCACGCACTATTAGCTTGCAGCTCATAAATGAAAGCTAATTTGTTTGCTTGCATATAATTTATGAAACTGTATGGTCGTCATGAAGTCATATATATACAGTATTTATATATATATATATATATATATATATATATATATATATATATATATATATATATATATATATATATATCAGGTACAAACCTTAGACAACGAAAAGACATCGAAATACGTAAGTATATCGAGGTAATATATATCTTTTTGTCACCCATACTTCGGGGGCGTAAGTACAGACACACTTGTCGCACACAGTATAGTGTGACAGGTCATGGCCTAGTGGGTAGAGTGATGGACTGAGTGAGTGACTGGTGTAGCTAGATATGCAGGTTCGAATCCAAAGGGGTTATGGGGATATTTTTGAGGTTTAAATAAACTAAATATTGTTTTTCGTTACATACTCTATCTATCTATCTATCTATTGCCTGACGCCGTGATCCCCGAAGGGGTGGCCACGAACGAACCGCCCCCATGCACCTCTGTCCCCAGTCAGTCGACGCCCCTCCCCCCAACCAGCACCGCCTTCGTTCATGTAGTTCCTCACTCCATCCTTCCACCTCATATTCGGTCTACCTCTCCCCCTCTGTCCCTCCACCTCGCTCTCGTACACCCTCTTAGTCATTCTCTCGCTTTCCATACGTTCCATATGGCCGAACCATCTCAAGTTGTTCCTTTTCACACTTTCCAGCACATCTACCTCCACACCACACCTCCTTCTTACTTCCTCATTAGTCTGTCTATCCCTCCATGTAACTCCGCACGCACTCCTTAAGTAATTCATTTCCACTGCTCTCACTCTTGGTCTGAGTCTCTCAACCAACGTCCATGCTTCGCTTCCGTAAGTCAGTGTCGGGATTACCACACTGTCATGCAAGGACTTCTCACTTCCATACTGACCACCCTATTTCTTGTTACTGCTTTTAGCGTTCCTACAACCCTCTTCCCCTGTTGTACCCTCTCCCGCACCTCTTCATCCATAGTCCCATCTTACTCAACACACTGCCCAGATACTTAAAAGAGTTTGACGATCTCCATAGCCTGACCGTTCAGCTTCACCTCACACTCTGTGACTTCACCCCTTTCGAAGACCATAACCTTGCTCTTCCCCGTATTTACCTTCAAATTCCGTTTTTCGCACACTGTTCCAAACTCATTTACCAGACCCTGCAACTCCCATTCATTATCACTCATCAGAACTGTATCATCCGCAAACAGCAGTATAGGTAGCTTCCACTCAATTCCCTCCCTTTTCAGCGATACACCAACATCCACTGCTCTTGATAGTATTTCTTTCATAACTCCATCCATATATACAGTAAACAACCACGGGGACATCACACACCCCTGTTTCAAACCAACATTCAGGTCAAAGAACTCGCTCTGCTCACTCTCCACACGTACTGCCGCCTTTGCACCCTCATACATGCTCTTCACTGCTTTCAGCAACTTGCCCTCTACTCCGTATATTCTAAGTACTTTCCACAAACCTTCTCTATCCACTCTGTCATATACATACTCATGTCCTTTTATTCATAGAAGTCGAAAACATCTAGGAATAAAAGGCCACAAGTAAGTTTTTATATATATATATACAGTAATCACTCCCATATCCGACCTGTCATTATCCGAACCTCGCCAATAACCGAACAGGCCATGAGATATATAAATAATTAAAGTAAAGTTGTTGTACATGACTTTAAAAAAAAAAAAAAAAAAAAAAAAATGACTGAAATCGCTGATATACAATAATTTACTTATCATTACTTATTATATCTTATAAACATAATAGTAGATAGCCAACTTACCATAATACTAAATTATAATTCATAATAAACTTATATAAAACGAGTAATCTTGGCCAAACCGATACGCATGCGGTATTGTTTACCGCCGGTTTACTAAAGTGCCACCATTATCGATTTTCTTCCAGCCGACTCGAGCGGGAGGGTTACCAATTGAAGTTAAATCTGCTAGCATATATTGTTAGATGTAAGACATGATAAATACCACTAGAAATATGAATTGCCAAAATCCATATAATATCACTTTGAAATTGTTCTGAAATTTCAAAACAAAAGTTTAAATACAAACAGCTAATGTAAATCATTGCTGCTAGATAGAAGTAAAGGTTTCTAGATCTAGCGGAAGTAGCTATATATATTGGCAGTACTGTTAGATGTAAGACATGATAAATACCACTAGAAATATGAATTGGCAAAATCCATATAATATCACTTCGAAATTGTTCTGAAATTTCAAAACAAAAGTTTAAATACAAACAGCTAGTGTAAATCATTGCTGCTAGATAGAAGTAAAGGTTTCTAGATCTAGCCGAAGTCGCTATATATATATATTGGCAGTACTGTTAGATGTAAGACATGATAAATACCACTAGAAATATGAATTGACAATATCCATATAATATCACTTCGAAATTGTTCTGAAATTTCTAAACAAAAGTTTAAATACAAACCGCTAGTGTAAATAATTGCTGCTAGATCGAAGTAAAGGTAGCTAGATCTAGCGGAAGTCGCTATACGTATTGGCAGTACTGCACACTGCTGACGGCGACACGATTGTATGGTCATTGTTGTTGATATTCCAGTAGAGGGATGAACAGATTATTTTTCTTGTCCAATAATAGCTATTTAGTAGCAGTCTCTTCGTTTCCAACGTAGGGCTTATGATCTCAGCCGCTACCACAGCGGGCCGATTTATCGGTACTCCCGCGAAGTACCAAATAATCTCTAGCGTTGCACCTCAATTCACTACTAGGCACGTTGTACACACTCCGAGACGACTAAAGAAGGAAGAGAAAGCGAGGAGAGAAAGAATTGTTATAGTTACCCATTTAATCTAGCTGCTCTCCTCTAAACCATGCTCCATTTTCTATTAGGCTGCGCCAGTACCTGCCAAAGTATCAGTCACTTCGCGCCCACCGTCGATGTCACACGCCTTTTTTGTCTGTGCTTCGCGAGTGCCTGCTTTGCCTACCCCTTCGCTTCGACTAAGTGAGTGTGAGCCTTTTCAGGCTGTTGAGGTTTTAGAAGGATGTTTCAGTGATGTAGGCAGCACTTTACTACGGCTTTATGGTGTGTTTATGGGTGTGCGCGTAGTGCTGGAGACGTGTTAATTTATATTGTTTTCTTCGGGGGTGGTTGGTCCTCAACGCCGCGTAGCGGTCGTTGTGTGTCTATTCTGCCCTCGCTTTTTGGGTTCATGTTCACTTTAACTAACCCTTAACGTAACATGGGGGGGGGATATGCTTCCCACGTGATGCATTGTGTTTATTTCCCTTTTTGGCGTGCTTTTTGTTTTATTGTGTTTTTCGTATGACTACATGTCGATGTTTTACAAGACTTGAGCATGAGGTTTCTCTGGATTCTGCCTTTGTGAGAGTATAGGGCACACAGCCTTTATTCTCTCTCAGACATGCTGCTTTGGTCTCAACTGACCTATAGCCCTTCTGACTTGTTTTTCAACATGTCCAAAGTTGGTGGTCTTGTATTTCGTCGCATGGTTCACGCTTTTGTCAGTTCCCTTTCGTTTCCCGGGCCTACTTGGCTCGAGGATACGTGGTTCTGGTAACAGTGTCGGTCAACCCCTAGGCTATCCTAACTTTTATTTTATTCCTTTAACATATTTGTGGGGATTCTCGGGCAGTGTTTAGCTTTGTTACTAGGTTCTTTCACTCATGGATTGATGCTGCCCTAGTGTTTTCTCTTTTTCTGTGTTTTGTGTAACTAGGCTAAGCCTGTTTTTTACCTTGAGCAGACCGCCGTCGGATTGGGCCACACAGGTCCTTTCCTTCTGTTTTCCTCTTGTCTCTACTGACTTGATGGTTATGGTCTTCTACGCTCTTGTTAACATTCTCACCTTTGTTTTTGTGTATTTAAGCTAATCGGTGTTTTGCCTTGAGCTGCCCGCCGTTGGAATGGTCCACACAGGTCCTTTCCTTCTGACTTCCTTTTGTCTCCACTGACTGGGAGGTCTCGGTCTCGTCGCTCTCGTTAAAATTCTTGTTTTTCTTACATTTTACCTGTTTCTGTTCTTCCCCTGCCTGTGTTTACTTGATTATAAGGGGGGGGGGGGGATGTCTGGAAACTGTAAGGGCCCCGCTCACAGGGAGGATAAGCTTAGACAAGTTGACTCGATTTTCGTGTTTACTCACGTTTTTTCGCCACACAGGCGGGGGTCTTCAGGTGTCCTCAGCTCCTTCATCTTTTAAATCCGCTCTACAAGCGACTTTATCTATTTGATGTGCCCTGTGCCTTGTCAAGGAATCGGCCACATAGCTTTTTAACTTGATTTTGTGTTAAGCGTCCTGTTATACCCCCTTTTTAATGTACCTGGACAAGGCTCCTTGGACAACAGCTGCTTGGCTGTTTCCTCTCCCTTATGTCCTGTCCCTTGTGTCCACCTTTTGTACCTGGTTCCCGCTCTACAGGCGGCCTCCTCATATACTGGGTGGACCCAAGGACCACCTGAAAAGTCCTAGGACTCGACCCAAAGTGGCGATTGTCCTGTGTGTATTGGATTCCCTCCCCTCCCCTATTTACACTTATAGGGTACTGTTGGGTTGCTCACACTTGACCTTTTTCCTTCCAGCTGGTACCCGCTCTACTGCCGGCAGTACCTACACCGCCGCCACTTCGCCCCCTCCTCCCTCCGCTCACCCAGAGGGTTCTCAGGTATTTCGGATGGGGTCTTTTTTCCCCAAAATGGATTGGACCTGTTTACCAGGGTTGGGTCTCGCTAAGGGGCTTGTCCCAGCCCTGGTGTTTACGGTCTACTCTGTGGGTGGTTTTTACTTGACTTTCCTGTTATACTTGCTACTTGGCGTCTTACTGGATGTTGTCTTATTTGGGCATCACATGCTATTTTGGCTATACTGCCTCATATTGCCCTGTCTCACCTCCACTGGTGTGTAATGCTTCCCCCATTTTTTAGTGCTGTGATGCCGGCTCCTCCCTGCTTTCGGCCGACATGTCAATGTTCGGCCATGCGGGGCCATCGGGAATGCTGCCTCCACACGGCCTGCTACGGGAAGGATGTACTTACACTACTTGTACTTACACTAGTTGTATTTGCGGGAGTAAGCATGCTCGTTAATTCCCGCCTCCTAAGATATGTTTGTCATACCGTGCTTTGAAACTATGCACTGATGGTGCAGACACTACTTCGGCTGGCAATTTGTTCCACCCACTAATCGAGTTGGTAGGAAATCTTTTACTTTTCAGATCAGATTTACTATTAAGCACTTTTACTTTGTAGCTGTGTCCTCTTGTTCTCTCACCTCCATCCCTCTCTATGAAGTTTTCTTGGTCGATTTTGTCAATACCTCTAACACATTTGTATATCTGAATTTGCTGTCCTCGTTTCCTTCTCTGCTCCAGTGTAGGTAGATTCAATCTCTCGAGCCTCTCTTGGTACTCCAAATTTTCCAAACCTGGGATCATCCTCGTAGCTGCTCTCTGTACCCTCTCAATTTTGTGGATATGTTTCTTCATGTGAGGGGACCACACTACAGATGCATATTCCATCCTGGGTCTTATTATTGCCGTTATTATTTGTTTCATGGTGTTTTCATTAAGATAATTGAAAGACATCCTAATATTTGCCAATAGTGCTAGTGATTCTCTCACTATCTTATTTACGTGGTTTTCTGGAGACATGTTATCCTTAAATTCTATCCCCAAGTCTTTTTCTTTTTCTGCTTTGGGAATCACTTTGTTTCCTAGTTTATAATCTTTTCTAGGTCTGTACTTGCTTTTACCCATTTCTAGAGTCTTACTCTTCCCTGCATTGAACTCCATATTCCATTTGATGCTCCATTTATGGATCTTTTGCAAATCTGCTTGGAGCTCAAGGCAATCCTCCTGGGTTCTGATCGTTTTAAGCAGCTTAGCATCGTCCGCAAACATGTTCATGTAGCTTGTTAGTCCCTCAGGTTAGTCATTTACAAATATTAGAAACATGATTGGGGCTAGGACAGATCCTTGTGGTACTCCACTCGTAATTTGAGTCCAGTTTGACGATTTCCCCCTTACTGTTGTTCTCATCTGTCTTCCGCTAAGGTAGCTCTCCATCCATTTCAGCAGTTTGTCTCCTACTTTTCCCTCATGTTTTAATTTCCACAGTAATCTCTTGTGTGGAACTTTGTCAAATGCCTTTTTAAAGTCTAGGTAGGCACAGTCTACCCATCCTTCCCTCTTGTCCACTGTGTCTATTACTCTAGAGTAAAAACTCAAGAAGTTGCTTACACATGATCTGCCTCCTCTGAATCCAAATTGTCGGTCAGTAATTAATCTTTTGGATTCCAGGTAGTTCACCCATTTGTCCCTTATTAATCCTTCCAGAATCTTCATGAGGATGCTCAATAGTGATACAGGTCTATAGTTCAGTGGTTTATCTCTGCTTCCTCCCTTAAATATAGGAATAATGTTTGCTCTTTTCCATTCTGTAGGTACTATCCCTGTGTTCAATAATTTGGTCATTATATCATATAACGGTATACTCAGTTCCTTGGCATTTTCTTTAATAATCCAGCCTGATACTCCGTCCGGTCCGGCGGCTTTGTTTGGATCCACCTTACTCATTTTGTCTATGAGCTCTGGTCTGTTAATGTGACTTCCGGCATTTCCTCTGTACCTATCTCATTGGTTTCTGGTGCAATGAATTCTCCTTCTTTTGTAAATACTGATGCAAAATTTCTATTTAGTTCTTCCGCAATTTCTGTATCCTCTTCTATGATTCTGTTTCCACTTTTAATCTTTACGATCGTGGCTTTTATCTTCCTTTTGCCGTTTACAAACTTGAAAAACATTTTTGGATTCTCTTCATAGTTCTCCACTATCCCTTTCTCATGGTTTGCCTCTGACCTCCTCCTCAGTTCTGTGCATTTGTTTCTCTCCTCTTTATACTTTTGCCTGTTATCTTCCGAATCCCAGTTTCTCATCTTTTTCCAGGCTTTGTTTTTTGCTTCCTGTGCTTGCCTACATTCGCGGTTAACCCTCCAACCCCGGCTAGGGTAGATCGTGACTGTACTCTGTGTCCGGGGGTTTTGAGGAATTTTGGTCCATGTTGATTCACCTGTTACTCCTGAAATACATGACACAAAGTTATAAAAAAAAAAAAAAAATTTTTGCACAAACCTTCATGTGTAGAATGCCGTTGAGTAGAGGTCTCTAGCCCAAGTGATTGCATAATGGCGAGCGCGGGAAGTGGAGTGATTTTTATGCGGGAAAATCTTCCCGCGTTCGGATGCGTCGCCTTGGCCCAGGCCCCGGCTTGGCTAACCTACTGCGCACTTAGCCACTCGTCGCGCCAGAGTTTTTACCTCCCGGAGGCGATTTTATTTATTGATAGTGATGTTATTATAGTTATTTGGAGTCCAATATATAAAATATGTATTAGGCTATCATTGTCACTAATATTCACATTTTTCACTCGATACCGTAGTTTTTATGAGTAATTGAGGCTGGTTATTGTTATATTAGGCAGTGATTATTCGTTATCACAGGTGTTTATTATACTTTGGCCATCTAATATTAGTTCGTGTGTCACTTTCACTTTGGTAAATATGCTTGAGAGAGTCACTGTCACTGATAATGCTCATTTTCACTTGATACGGTACATTTTATTAGTAATTGAGGTAGGTTATTGTTATATAGGCACTGATTATTCGTTATTACAGGATTATTATACTTTGGCCATCTAATATTACTTCGTGTGTCACTTTCACTTTGGTAAATACAGTATGCTTGAGAGAGTGTCACTGATAATGCTCATTTTCACTTGATACGGTACATTTTATTAGTAATTGAGGTAGGTTATTGTTATATTAGGCACTGATTATTCGTTATCACAGGTGTTTATTATACTTTGGCCATCTAATATTATGTCATGTGTCACTTTCACTTAGTTATATGCTTTGTAAACGTTTTATATACAATTTATTGTGTCTTTTTTCACTTATTTATATATGTTTTCATAATACAGTGGAATCTCCAATCTCGATCATAATTGGTTCCCACAAATACCGATCGAGATTCGAAATATCGAGATGCGAAGTTAACTTCTTATGGGAAAAAATACAATCGGTTCCAGCCACTTGCCGACTAACCTACATCAAATCTGTCAATTTTCACATTTGCCCCCCACAATCACATGCAATATATATAATATGTTAAAATAGATAAAATGAATAATGGTTTTTATTTTTCCTTTATTTATTGATAAAGAGGTTTGTGTGGTTGATGTTGGTTCCGAGGCGAACGCAGTTAGGTTACTGCGTCTCCGCACCCGGCGCACAGTCACCGTCATCAATTCTTGCAATTGCTTCCCTCACCCTGTCACCACTAGTACCCGCATTTTATGAATGTGATAAAAAAGGTCCAGGTAAACGACTTCACAATACAATTTTCAAGCGAATGGCGACGTGTGACTGGTACACCAAGTGGCCGCTAGATCTACCGACTTCAATAAATTTTCCATGGTATAAAGTTTAATCAAGTTTTCTTTTGTCTTTACTTTATTTATATATTAGATTTTCCTCATACAAATAATAATGTATATTAAAACATGGTAAAGTAATTTATATTACTACGTAAATGAAAGCGGCAGAGACAGGTTAGACTACCGCTTGAGACGATCGATACTAGCGGTACATTAGTATACAGATGAACAAAACACAATGACTGTGAGGTTCACACATCGATTTGGTCAAGATTAATCTGTTTATATTAGTATATAAGCATCTAGCATCGATATTCAGCTATCGAGATTAACGTTTTTTCATCGAGATTTGTGATTGGGGAGAGCTTGAAGGTGGCATCGAGATGCGAAATATCGAGATGAGATTGATCGAGATATGTGAGCCTACTGTACATGACTTTTTTATCACAATACATTGTTTTATTTCCACTTGTTGCCTATATACATACATATTGTCAGTCTTTGGTACTTTCACTATGATTATTAGTTAGTACTCCTGCTTGGTGTGGTATTCAGCAAAGCACGGTATAGCACATAGTGACAGCTGGCACTCCACACACTGCATGGTGGTCTTTTTCTGCTCCCTCGGCCTCACCTGGCTGTTCCAGCAGACATGGCACCGCCTTCTGCTAATGGTGACTCCATCTCGTTCCAGAGGCAGGTAACCGAGCTTGTGCACATTTAGATACTGTGCACACTGCATACGGTCCTGAACGGGGCGCCCAGGTTGTGCCACTGCCCTCTGTGGCGTAGCATACCTGTCCAGGAGCTCCACCAACACCTGTTTTTGGAACCTCCGCAGGCTACTGAACTTCCTGGGTGTGCGCGGATTCCGAAGCCTGTAGATATTGTAGGCATTCAGCATTGACATGTCCACCATGTGCAGAAAGAACTTTTTGTACCATCTGCACGAGGTACGCAGACAGTCGATGAAGCCTATCTGCATGTCGGACTTGTCCACCAGCCTCATATTTATGTTGTAGTCCATTACAGCATCGGGCTTGGTCACCCTGACTTGGGTGCGGCGATCCACCTTGCCAGTCTCAACCATTTTCCCCTTGTGGACGGTGCTCAGGAGGTTGACCTTCCGCTGGTCGTGCCAGTGAATAGCCAGAATGGGTCCCGACTTCTTCTTGAAGACATCGCCTTTCTTGGTTTTAGGAGGGAAAGTTGGCATGCCCTTCCTTTTCGCTCTAACTGTGCCTACAGTCCCCGTCTTGCGCTGATGGAGGTACTTTGAGAGAGTGGGGGACGTGTAGTAGTTGTCCGTGTAGAGGACGTGATTCTTCTGGAAGTACCGGTTCATCATGGCTTGAACCACTGCTCCGCCAAAGCCAATGAGGGGGTCTATTTCCACGTCCCCTTCCTTCCCGCTGTAGACCAGGAAGTCCAGGACATAACCAGTTTGGCAATCGCACAGCACAAAGAACTTTATACCAAAGCGATGTCTCTTTGAGGGGATGTACTGCCTGAAGCTCAGCTTTCCCCGGAACAGCACAAGAGACTCGTCAATACAGACGTTGCAGAAGGGCGTGAAGTATGACGTGAAACGTTTCTCGCATCATCTCGTACAACGTCCTAATCTTCCACAGCTTGTCAGAGAGATGCATGTCGGTGTTGGTGACAAGATGGAGCGCTCCGAGGATGTCGAGGTACCGGTCCCGAGAGATGTATTTCCCGAAGGCAGGGGTGGATATCAGATCTTTGGTGATCCAATAGTCAGCCAACCTGTGCTTCTTTACATGAGGCATTAGCATGGTGATTGCCAGGAACACCATGAACTCGGGATGAGTCACTGGGGTCCACCGCTTCATGTGGCCCTTGGTCACCTTGCCAAAAAGTTCACCTGGATTTGGTGGTGCTTGTTTGTCTCTTCTATGACAAACTCAGTAACCTCCTTATCAAAAAATGCCTCAAAAAGCTCATGTGGTGGAGCATTGGGGCCTGCGGGAAAACTTGGGGTAACTCCTGAACCCTCCTGTACCTCATCAAAAGGGGTTACATCAGGGTCATTCACTTCATCAGCAGCCACATCCTGCCAGTTGAAAATATAAAATGGGTCCTGCTGGCGACGCTGACGAGGAGCTGCAGCTGGGGCAGCACGCCCACGAACTTTGGCGGCGCGCACCCTAGGGCGGCCAGGAGCGCGACGGCGCCCAGGCCCAGCCCGGCGGCCAGGGCGGCCAGGAGCACGACGGCCCTGGGCAAAGCGTCTGGGTTGAGGGTCGTCGATGTCCATAAAGTCATCGTCGTTGTCGTCAGAGCCGTCATCTTGCCCTGACGGTGGACCCAGGTAATCATGGCCAGAGTCATCTGTGAGGTGCCCTTCATCTTCAGACCCCCCCTCATAATCTCGCGGGGAATGAATGATGCGTGGGCGGCGTGTAGGTCGGCGAGGTGGGGAAGGAGTGGCAGGTGAGGCTCTGTCATCTTCATGCAGAGGTTCGGGGCTCCTTGGCCTACGACGATTCGTAGACAGCACTGGTTCAGTGTCTGTAGGTGCAGGTATGGATGCGAGGTCAAAAACATCGTCAGGAACCTCTGTTGTAGGCTGGAGAGGTGGGGTGGACCCTGGGGAAACTTGCGGGGGCGTATGGCTGGGACCGGCAGGGGTGGAAGCCGCGGGAGACTCGAACAAAGAGCGCCTACTTGTAGCTCCTTTTTTCACATATTTTCTCCCTTTTCCCTTTTCTGTAGTAGTATGTCTCCTCTCGGGGGAAATAGGGGGTAAATAGGCCGAAAGTGGGGGGTCCTCAACCCTAGGCAGTGCTGGTGGTGGTGGGGAAGAATGGCGGGCGCCTGGGGCAACTTGGGTGGCGTGGGTAGATAAGGAAGACAATGGCGGGTCAACCTCACCCTCACGCTCAGCCTCACTGGCACCCTCACGCACTGCTCCCTCACCAAGTTTTAGGGCCTCTTTCCTGGCTGCCGCGGCCGCCTTTTCAAGAACTTGCTTCTTATAAAAGCGTATCTTGAATGGGGATTTAGCTGGCGAAGGGCTAGGTGTCGTGTCACTCAACCTAAACTTGGCAGTCGACCTAGTGCTGTCCCATTCGCTTACTCTCACTACACTCTCATCACCTTGCACAACTACATCACTTTCATCGTCATGCTCAAATCCAACAAATTGCGCGTCTCTTTGATGAATTTCGTCTAGATCGTCTAAATTTTCACTATAGTGAGACTGATAAGACTCGGAGCTATCACTGCCCAAGTCATCAACACTATTTTGTCCTTCACCACGTTCATAACTCCTCAAAGCTATTTCAATACCTCCGGGAGTCAACGCATCTTGTACGTGCCTTTGCGTTAGGGCGCGACGAACATGGGCAGGCGTCGAAGGGAGCATGGAATCGGACACAGGGGAATAACTTTTTGGGCTAGTATCCATGATGGCGGCAGGGTAGAGACTGTTTTGGTGGCGTACATGGTGTCTGGTGGCGTCGCCTAGCGACCACGGAACGAAATGTTTACGCGCGCCATTCGAAAGCACATACGCAAGCAATGGTACAATGTTGTACCACCCGGGTTCCTCGGGTCAAAACATAATGGTACACACGTGTACCACCCGGGGTTGAAGGGTTAAACCATACTTTGCGATTACTTTTTTCCTTTTTTTAATGTACTTAGGGACAAAAGTTTTTATACCAGTATCATAGATCTCCATGAATGCCTTGAGTTTTTTGTCTACCTCACTTTCAGATAATACCAGATCCCAATTTTGTGACTTGAAAAAATCCCGTAGACCTTCGAAATCGGTTCTGGAATACATCCAGTGATTTTCCTTGTGCTTTTCCCTTCCCTTGGGTAGATTATACTACAATAGTAAGTCTATGTCTAGAACTGCATGGTCGCTTTTTCCTAGTGGGCATAGGTACTGAATACTTTGAACCTCCTCCTCCCTTCTTGTGAATAGAAGGTCCAATCTAGCTGGTTGATCACTTCCCCTTACTCTTGTTGACTCTTTTACATGTTGGTATATAGAATTTTCCATGGCCATACTTAAAAATTCATAGCCCCAACTTTCCTCCCCTGTTCCGGCTTCAAGATCTTCCCAATTCACTTCCTTGCAGTTAAAGTCCCCACACATGACTATTTCATCCTTTGAAGCCAAGATATTTCCTAGCACACAAATTGTTTCCTTACGCATTAGGCTATGCTCCTCCTTACCCCATGTCTTCGTCCTGGGATGTACATACGCTACTATCACCACTATTTTTTCGTTTCCATCAATCTATATTGCTAAAACTTCTGCTGTTGAAGTTTCTAGTTTTATCTCACACAATCAAATCTTTCCTAGTAAGGATGCACACTCCACCTCCATGTCGAAATTTTCTGTCCCTCCTCCAAATCCTGTATTCAGACCATCCTAGTAAATTTATATCAAGGTCCTCTCTTAGTTTTGTCTCAGTGAGACATACTATTTCTGGTTTCTTAGTATTGAGTAAGTCTGTTAGTTCTAGTTTCTTAGAGATTAGCCCATCGACATTGCTATATAGAATCCTTATACTTTCTAGTCCCCCATTACCTGCTCCAAGCGCCTTATCTGCGGCGGTCTGTTCCCTACCCTCTTTTTCTTTTAGTTTCTTTTTACCGAAAGTTTCATAATCTTCCCCTTTCTTACTCCGTAAAAAAATGATTCTTTTCTTGTTCTTGTCCTCTTGCTATTTTCCTCCTTGGCGGTTTTCCTTAGTTCAGCCTCCTTCTTTCTCTCTTCTTCTGGTAAGTCTCGCCTGATGTAGATTTTGTCCTTACCCTCTAACCCTTTTAGCCTAGCTGCTACTGCCATGATTTCATCACATGTCCTTCTTGACTTAAATTCGATTTTTAACAGTCTATTGTATTCCTTTGTATATTTTCCCAGCCTAAACATGTCTGATATTTCCTCCTTCCAGGTGTCCTCCTTATCTTTAATAGATTCCAGAATGTTGTTGATGCGACCTTCATCCTGCTCTTTTCGTTTTGTCCAGTCTAGTTCCTCCTTTTCTTCCACCCCTGATATTATGAGGCAGTTAGCCCTACGACTTTCTTCCTGGATGGCCTGAGAGTTTTCGTGGATGCCTTGCTTAACCATACTTTTTACCTGGTCCTTTATCCTAACATCTTGCTGTTTCTGTTCATCCAATATCTTCCTGAATTCGTCACTGTGTGCCTTTCTTACACTGTCTAAATTTTTTACCACTTGGTCTCTAGTCATGCCCCAAGCATTTTTACCTTCAGAGATACTGGTGTCTAGCCTAGTCATTATCACTGCCTTTTCTCTCTCCACTAACTCCAACCTGTTCTTCAACTCACCATTCTCTGTAACAATTTCCTTCTTAACTATCTCCAAGCCGGTCACTCGGTCCTCCAAGTTCTTGATTTTGTTCAACAGCATGTAGCAAAATTTTCCAGTGTCCTCAGTCGTCCATGTTGTCATGAAACCGGGAAAATCCGGCTCTCCCTCCGATTCGTCACTCCCGCCTTTATCACCCCTCCCCCCCTCAGCCCCCTCGTCACCTTCATTCACCATCTTCCCCACCTATTTCCTCTTGAAGTTGGAACCAAATATCTTGCCTCTTGTGCTGGGTAATACACTTACATAGGACATTTACTTTTACCCACCATACTGAGCCGAGAACTTCCAGCGCCGAAAACAACAATATTGTGCGGTCTCTTCCGATTCTTCACTCACACCCTCTAGTATTAGTCACTAATTTCCCACTTGCCAGCCGAAGTTTACTTGTTTTTTATCATCATCCTAATCCCTGGAGTCCCCTTTACATATGAATAAGAGATAGATTATAGCTCACTCCCGCCTGCAACCATGTAAGTAGAAATCAGCTGGAGCCTGTGGACCGCTTCCTCTCGAGTCAGCTGGTGTGTGTGTATACGTGTACGATCCCCGCCGATGTGGGGTTTGTCTCTCTGCTCTTCAACTGCTGGAAACTCTACCTACATCGGTGGAAGGACAACGGGCCAGGACGTCTCTCCGTCAGTCGTGGGACGTCATCTCCCGTTACGTCCAGGTAGTCCTGCACAGGGCTCCTTCCTTCCGTGAGGATGACGTCCGTGTGTTGTTGGGGATACCACCTACCTCAGATGCGGCACGCCGTTCCCGCTCCCCTACTGTTCGTCACTCCCGCTCTCCTACTACGGCTCGTGGCTCCCCTACCAGGAGTTCGCGTCTGGCGGACGGGAGGGCACATCACAGGGAGCGGGCCCCCCGGCGTCATGACCCTTGAGTGCCTGCATCCGACCAGTTGGTGACTTCAGGAGTGTCTGGCAGGAGGAAACGACGCCGATCTCGCTCTCCCTCTCCTGCTGATCGACACCGCCTTGCTTCTCCTCACCTACGGATGAGCCCCCCAACTCCGTCCCAGGGTTCCACGACCTTCAGGGCCAAACGACGTCCTGCCCCGCCTGCCGAGGAGGTCGTTCTCCATCCTGCCCCATCTTCTGCCACTGGTGGGGTGGAGTTCGAGCCTCTGCCTGCCTCCCAGCCTGTGAGGGGTCCCGGCCTTTTCCCTATGGCGGGCCCTGCTGTGGTGGTCCCGGCGGCGATGCCCTCCACGCCTCCTCCTCCACCTGCATGTTCGGACACCTCGATCCCTTGTGGACAACCATCTCCCCGTATCCCAGACCATTCCGACGATATTCTCGAGATGGAGGTTGCGGACTTTGACATGCTGGAGGACGAGGATGTGGGGGACGACTCGTCTTTGGGCGATGCATCCGATTCTGGTCGGGATGACCACGCCGTGGAGGCCCATTCCTCCCCCCAGTCCCCTGAGTTCTCCCCGCTCACGGACCATGATGCCCGGGGGCACAGTGAGGCTGGTTCCATCTCTCCTCAGCAGGCGTCCATCCCTACTGCTGCGGAGACGGAGTTCAGAGCGGAGTTGGTTTCCATTCGTCTCGAGATGGCTTCCACTAAGGCAGACATCCTCTCCTCTGTCACGGCGGCCATGGAGGCGGTGGTCTCTCGGTTTGGTACGCCGAACCCGGTCCCTCTGCAGACTCCGGTTGTGGCTCCTCTCCCGCCTGTTTCCGACCACATCCCATCTCGGCCTGCTCTCCCGGTCGTGGTACCGTTGACGCCCTCTGCTTCATCACCTGCACCTCCGACGCCGCCTACGACTCCTCTCTGGCCCGTTGTTATCCCGGGCCAGGGTTTGGGGTTGTTCTCTCACCCCCTCTCCGTGCCGCCTCTCTCCAAGTTTAAGATCCCCAAGGTCAAGATGCCATCCCTTTATGGGGATTCTGTGGCTTGGAGAGCTGTGGTCGCCTCCAACCCTGAGGGAGCGGTCCGCCTGCCGGCCGGAGAGCGGGCAGTGCCGGAGGGCTGGGCTATCCAGGTCAATGAGCAAAATGTCTTCAGGGCCATTACTCCACAAGGTCTGGTCCCAGAGGTAGATGTGAGGGTATATCCAAACCGTCAAGACATGCGGTATTTTTCCTACCATCCCTCGGTCTTACCTTCCACTATCACCAAGCCCTGGGCTGACTACTCCCGCCAAGACTTGTCAGCGGATGTCCACTCCCTCTCTGCCATTTCGGGGACGCCGTACCTCCAGAATGTGCGCGATCGGGACGGGGTCCTGATGCTAGAGCTGCCGCACCTATGTACGGGTCCCTGGGGAGAGTGGGTCCGTGAAGCGGTGGAGTTTGGTCAGTCCATGGCAGAGACTTTGCCGGCCATCCCGACCATGGACTCATCTTTTCTGTCGAGCATGCTCCTTACCTCCTCGGGCTTCCCTATGCCTGTGTGGGAGTGGCTCAATGCTCCCAAGCTGTCGGTGGGCCCCCTTCCGTGTTCCTTTTTCACGGCACCGGAGAAGTCCCCTTTGGAACGGGACTTCAAGTTCCGACAGCGAGAGGCCCGCCAACTTTCAACTCTTCTTGCCCAGTTGGAACTGGCGCGGGTTCACCTCCGTCTTATAGAGTCCCTGGAATCTGCTGATCATCGCCAAGGATTTGAGCATGTTTTTTTTTTTGTTTTTTTTAAAGAGACAATGAACGGAGGAAGGAAAATCACAGATAAAACAAAAAGGTCCATGTGCCTAAAGGCATCCTCCATTCATAAAATGTTTGTAACAACCGGATTTAAACTTTTGTAGATTGTAAGTTTGTGGAAAGCAACTTGAGGGAAGTGAATTCCAAAGAGTAGTAGTTCTAGGGATAAATGAATTTTGATAAGCAGAAGTTCTGCATTGTGGAGGAGAAAGTGTAAATTCATGGGCGCTCTCAGCTGCCCTAGTTCTACGGGGAAAGATGTGGAGAGGCGGCACAATTGAAGCATGTTCCTCGGAACAATTGCTGTGAAAATATCTGTAGAATAATGCAAGGGGATGCAACGTTTCTTCGTATGGATAATGTAGGAAGGTCCTGTGTGATTGCAGGGTTATTGATTAATCTAATAGCTTTATTTTGAATTTTGTCCAACTGCCTCAATGCAACCACTCCACTTCCACTCCACAGAGGTGAACAGTAATCCATCTGAGAACGCACATGACTTTTATATATCACGGCCAACTGCTCGTCAGTGAAGAATTCTCGAACTCTGTACAGGAGTCCCAGTTCTTTAGAGGCATTCTTAGCAATGCTTCTAACATAATGTGTCCAGCTCAAGTTAGTAGTTAATGTTACACCGAGAATGTCAATACTAGGAGAAGTGGGAATATTTACATCATTAAAAAATATATGGGAGTCAGTGAGGTTCTGTCGGCTAGAAAATTGAATGTACTTGGTTTTCTGTGCATTAACCTAAGACGTGCGCATGGGGGGTATGAGACACCACACTCCTGTGCGCACGTATTTGAGCTGTTCCCATCACTAACATCGTTATTTTACCATAAATAGCATTAATACTTATCCATATGCGCCTATTATAGGTTGATTATAAAGGTATTAACTTGTTACAACAATAAAACAAGTGGAAACAGTGTTTGGATGGTCAAAATCGGCGATACAGGCCGGGAGTTACATAATGTATGGCTGAGGCAACCTCCCTCCCCTTGTCTGGAGAGACACTGTTACGTAATAGTCTCTCTCTCGCTCTTTCCCACGCTTGGTAACAGTGATGACAACGCCCTGCTACCAACTAGCTAATGTTAGCACGAAAATAGACCACAGAATAAGGGAATAACAGGGAAAATAGGTGATAACTGAAGGAGGGGAGGAAAGTGGGGAAGGAGGGGAGGTGGAGGAGTAATATTTGGCTTGGCCCAGGGGCAAAAAAAAAAAAAAAAAAAAAAAAATTGGGGGGTGTTTTAAATGGATTTTTTTTTCCCCTTACTCTTAAGAGTCTTCCCGCAGTCCGCCGGGGGAACTCTTAAGAGTCTCCCCGCAGTTCCTGGGTTAAAGGAAACTAGATTCTTTTGTCCCCATTCAATAATTCTTCAAAGGTCCTGGTTCAGAGATATTGCAGTGTTTATTTTTGAATTTATAAGATCGGGTTGGGTGAAAGAATTGGTAAATGTGAAGGAACTGTGGAGTGTTGAGTCATCTGCATAGGAATGTATTGGATTATGAGTGGTAGATATGAGATCATTGATATGAATGAGGAACAGAGTTGGGGCCAAAACTGATCCCTGGGGAACACCAGCATTTATTGAGTGAAATTGAGAATAAAGGCCATCTACCATTACACGTATTTTTCTGTTATGAAGATAAGAAGAAATTAGTGGAACTAATGATGCAAGGCCGTAGTGTGACATCTTCGACAATAAGGATTGATGTCCGACGGATCACCCTGCAGCTTGCCCTCAACCCTGTTCAGGACATCCGCCACTCCCTCCATGAAGCCACCCGTTGCCGCCAACAACTTCGAGTGGCTTTCTGCAAGAAGGCCCCTGCCGACGTCCGCAACCGCCTCCTCCTGACTGACCTTTTGACTCCTGGTCTGTTCCCTGAAGAGGCTTGGCAAGGGGCTTTCCTACTGGCACAGAGTGACGCTTACTCTGCTCAACGGAAGGTGGTGGCGAAGCCCGCTTCATCCTCCTCCACCCGCGGAGGCAGGGGCAGGTCTGTCGCCGGCAAGGGGCGCCAGGCAAGACGTTTGGCCAGGGGACTGGCTCCCAGGGGGCGTGGTGTACCCGCCTTCCGTGGCCGTCGGTCCCCGGATCGCCGTCCCCGTCAAGAGGGGATGCGGCGCTGGCAGGTGCCAGGCCCCGGTTCCTCCACTGCCAGACACAGCCTGGAGGGGGATAGGCCGGAGCCCGTCCATCGTTTCGGCGGGGCGGGGGGGACGTCTGGGGGAGGACGTGGTGGCTCATCCCACTATGATAAGTCCAAGAGGGGCTCCGCGACAAAAAACGCGTAGTTCCTCCTGGCCAGTCCCCTCTTCCCTCGCCCGACCATCTCGTCGAATCGGTGATGGGCCTGACACAAGGCGCCCACACCGGCTTCTTCCGCCCCGACTACCGGCAATGGCCCCGCCGGTCGTGGGCGCATCGGGTGGTCAAGAAGGGTCTGACTTGGAGGTGGAGGTCCAGGCCTCCTCTCAGGTGCCCTCCCAGACAGTGACCAGTGTCTCAAGAAGTGGCCCAAGTGATCATGTCCATGCACGAGGAAGGCGTTATCAAGGAAATATCTTCTACACAAAAGGTATTTCTTTCTCGTGTTTTTATGGTCCCAAAGAAGGACTGCGCTGCTATGAGGCCGGTGGTAGATCTCTCAGTCCTCAACTCTCACATTGTGAACACCCGTTTCCGAATGCTCACCGTCAGCCAGGTGCGCCTGGCACTCAAGCCCTTGTCTTGGGTGGTCACCCTGGATATGAAGGATGCTTATTGGCATGTGCCGATGGCTCCTCGGTTCCAGGGCTGCCTCGCGCTGCAGTCGGATCAACGGGGGTTTCAATTCACCAGACTACCTTCGGCCTCAACATAGCACCGCGGGTCTTCACCAAACTGGTAAAGCAGGCTCTGACCCCCTTGCTCTTACAAGGGATTCAGATCCTGTTTTACCTGGACGAGTGGCTCATCTCAGCAGACTCTCTCACACAATGTGTACAGGACACACTAACTGTAGTTAGACATATCACAAACCTGGGGTTCAAACTCAACATTCCCAAGTCGTGCCTCTCACCGTCACAAGAAGTGACGTGGGTGGGCTTGCACTGGGATCTCCTAAGCGCCACCGTTTCCCAGAGTCGGGTGAATGCGGCGAAACTTCGAAGGAAGCTCTTTGTCGTGTTGCACTCGGTCTCGATAACACGAAAAATCTGGGACTCCCTACTACGGTCTTTGAATTGGGCGTCTCTGACCGTGCCATTGGGCCGGCTCCGACTAAAACGCCTCATTCAGCTGGGCAACAGGCACTTCCCTATCTCGCCCCCTTACCGTTTGTGGACGGTACCGCGCTCAATACATCTGAGACTGACACTGGGTCGCTCGGGGCACGCTCTCTGCGGCTGTGCCCTGGACTGCTCCTCCGCCGACCATCTGGGTAGACACAGATGTGTCGAGCGAGGTGGGGTGGGGCTATCAATCAGACATGGGACATCAAAACCACGGCAGGTGGTCAGGGCTCTCACACTTCCACAACTGTTGGTACCGTTGTTCTTCCTGCGGGATCACGGACTGGCCCTCACGAGCAAGTCGGTGGCCTTCAGGATGGACAACATGTCCGCGGTTCATTGTATCCAAAAGCAGGGCTCCTCCAGGTCTGTTGTTCTCCAAGACCTGGCGGAAAATTGTTTTACCTGGCCGATCATTACAGCATAACCCTGCATGCGACTTACCTGCCCGGGACGGCCAATCTTTGGGCGGATGCTTTGTCGAGAGAACAGAGCACCAAGGTAGAGTGGTCATTAAGACAAAGCGTTTTCGACAGCCTCGCAGTCTCCTGGGGCCATCCGCAGGTGGACTTGTTCGCCTCCTCGGGGACGAACAAGCTACCGGACTACCTCACCCGCTGGACTTGTACCCAGGCGGGGGGGGCCGGATGCCTTCAGCGAGGACTGGAGCAGGTGGCAGTCCATTTACGCTTTTCCTCCACCCGACGCACTGCTAATGTGCAAAGTCCTACACAGGCTGAGAGAGTACCGTGGCAAGGTTTGGTTAATTGCACCCCTCTGGCTGGTCCAAGCCTGGTACGCTCAGCTGAAGCGATGGTGCCCGAGTCCCGTCCCCCTGTCTGTCTCAGACTTCCACTTGGGACAGATTGGAGACCTAGGGACCTCGTTGGCATTCGCATCGTGGACGTTTGTGAGGCAGGGTGGTTACCGAAATATGGACGATGCTTGACTGATATGCTTAATCAGCACTGGACTAAGGCTACTTGGAAGACTTACGAGTCTCATTGGAATACTTTCACGAAATGGATCAATGACACTGAACAAACAGTTCCGTCGGTTGCGTTTGTTTTCCATTACCTTAATCACTTGTTTGGGACACGCACCTACATGTACAACACCATTAGGAACCACCTGTCCGCTATTAGGGAGCCATTTGAGACCTTGACGGGGCTGGTGCTCCCTCACAAGGAGCTGTCTTTTTTCATGAAAGCCTGCTTTAGGCTCAGACCGCCCCCACGCCAGATACCGCCTCAATGCTCTCTGGCGAAGGCTCTAAGGCTCCTTACCTCACCCATCTACACCACTAATCCAACACCTGTTCACCCGCTTTATAAAACATTGTTTCTTTTAGCGTTGGCTACAGGTGAGAGGGTCTCGGAGTTGGCTGCCATGTCGAGGGCCCCGAATTGCATGAGTTTTTCGCCTTCCTTGGGGTCAGTCACTTTGGCCCCTTCTGTTCATTTTGTGGCCAAGAATGAACGTGAGGCGCACATTTTTAAGCCGTTTACTGTACCGGCTTTAAAATGTGGGAGCACGCATCATCCGCTATGCCCGGTAAGAGCCTTGCATACTTATGTGCGTGCCGCTGTGCTGACGTCGGGGACGGCGCTCTGGTTGGCCCCTAAAACAGGGACACGGTTAGGCAAGCGTGCTGTGGGACTTCATTTGCGTCATGTCATTCTGGTCAGTAATCCCCTTACGAAGGGTTCGGCACATGATATCCGCTCTTATGCGGCGACCGTGCGCTTTTTAAATAACTGTTCACTGTCGGACATAGTGTATGACCGACGTGTATGTGTTGACGTTAGGTAGATATCCCCGCCGCTGTACTCCCTCCCCGCCCCGTCCTGGCCTCAACCCCGACCCCGTTACTGTGATGATGTTGATAAACCTTGTGCTACAGGGTTATGGTAATCCCACAGCACCTTTGTCTCATCGTACCTGTCCATGTCCACTGCCAGGCCAGGTGTATCTTGTGTCGCGTTAGGCCAATGTGTCACGTGATTCATCTCCCATCCTGTATTTCTTCTCATCCCATACTGTATTTTCTTCCTTTCCCTACACTGGGGGGGGGGGGGGTCATTTTGTATACTTGTACAAAGCCTTTCTCTCTTTAATTTGATATGTATGTACTCTATGTTTAGTGTTAAGGATATATCTCTTACTAATTTTGCATATGGACTATACTGTCTAGGGTTTCTTGTATTGGTATGCCTATGCTTCATACCCAGTTTTGTAATTAAAGAGTGTCCTTGGAGATCATCCACCTGCTGTGCAATGCCTTCTGGTTCTTGTAATACTGTTCAATCGAATTCAATCTTCCCAGGTTGGTGTGCCATTCACAGGTCGGCATGACCTATTCCTTGCCCTGCTTTGGCAATTTTAGACCCTAGACTGATACGCTTGTAACATGTACTTTCTTAATATGCACCGTACTGTTACGCTCTTTTTTCCAATAAACTGATTTGTTTATTTGTGTCTTTTCTTGGTCCTCTACTTTTGCTAAGGCTTGGGGTTTTTAAGGTTTCTTGGATGTCCGCTTCCAATTTGGGATTCAAGCCCTATGTTGGAAACTTAGAGACTGCTACTAAATTGGGAGGTTTGACGACCTCCCTTATAACCAAATAAGGAAAACCTCTTATTTGGTAGCAGTCTCGGAGTATCCAACGACAGAGTATCCCTCCCTCATGCTGATCCCCTACCCATCCAATCTACACTGATTACTTGATACCTAGATACTTTGGCAGGTACTGGCGCAGGCTCATAGAAAATGGAGCATGGCTTAGAGGAGAGCAGCTAGATTAAATGGGTAACTATAGCAATTCTTTCTCTCCTTCGCTTTCTCTTCCTTATTTAGTCGTCTCGGAGTGTGTACAACGTGCCTAGTAGTGAATTGAGGTGCAACTCTAGAGATTATTTGGTACTTCGCGTGAGTACCGATAAATCGGCCCGCTGTGGTAGCGGCTGAGATCATAAGCCCTACGTTGGATACTCCGAGACTGCTACCAAATAAGAGGTTTTCCTTATTTGGTTATAAAGGAGGTCATCAAACCTCCCAATTTCACAGTCCCACAGGAATTATTTTGATATATTTATGACCCCAGGTATGAAGGTATGTTGCCAATATAATAATAGAGACAAATAAATAGTTAAAGGACTAATAACCTAATAATAATGACAAATAAATAATTAACTCTGTGTATCCGAATACTCCCTGTGACCGAACTGGCCATGGCCCATATAGTTCGATTATGGGAGTGATCACTGTATATATGTATATGTATATGTATATGTATATATATATATATATATATATATATATATATATATATATATATATATATATATACAGTCGGTGTGGTAAACTATCAATGGAAGTTAAATATTACTAAGCTATAATGAATCAAATAAATAAATCTAAATGAAAACTACTCCATATCTAAATTGAATTCAATCTAAAACAAGCTAATTTATATCCAAAGGTCTCACATAATAAATTTATATATAGGGTAAGGTTATAAGGGTTAATATTAGCCAGGAATTAACTCACCAATAGTTCCACGTGGCAATGAGGCAAGGGAGAACGTTTTACCCAATATGGCGGTGGACAATGGGGATCGAGACTTCGGTCCCGAGACACGAGTCAAGTTAAAGAAAGAATAAATGATTACATGGGAATGGACATGAATATTATGCTTATCTGTCAGTCAGTCATGGTGTCGATGAGAGCGTCGTGATGGTGTAGCTGTGTGTATTGCTGTATGTGTATTGTGATTAGAGGCACAAAAGCACGATCAACTGGGGGCGGAAAATTAGATGTTAACTGGTTGGTGTTCGTGAAGGCTCTGGCGTTTCTCGAAGGCACACCTTGCTGCCTTGGCAAAACGCCAGGAGCCCAAATTATCGTACCGCATCTAGGTTGCTCTATACGATAAATTATATTAATATATACGATAAATTCACATATACTACATAAGACCATGGCAATATTGCTTAATAGCATATTAGGCCTTTTATAACTTAACTTATTTACAATCTTATAATATATGATCTACTCGTCCTACGTCGTGCTGTAGGAGCAATCGTGACGTCACAGAGACATACGAGATCACAAAAGAGTCATATTCTATCGTATTTATACGATACACTCCCCCCACAAAAAAGACCTGAACCCCACCTTAAACCTAAAGTTGCCCAGAGGCTATCTTCTGACGCCACAAGTCGACGGCGCCAGCAGCAGCGCGTCTGGGACGCGTCCCGGTCCGAGAATGATCACCATCAGTAAGAGGTGAGTCGTTCCTTTGAGAATCCTCGGACCCAGCAATAACAGGTGGAGCATCAGATTGCAATGCGGAATCGAGCTCCAAAGCGTACAAACGTGCGATAGGACGAACAGTAGTTCCAGTGGCTGTCTTCAATAGCGCCACCCGCTCTACAGAGTCTGCCCCCTTGTATACCTCCAACACGCGGCCTAATTTCCAGTATAAACGAGGACTATCTTCTTTAATTAAAACAACTTCACCAACAGTAGGTGCCGTTGGTCTACCAGAGGGAGTAACACTCCTTTCCCTCAATGCTAGCAGATATTCACTAATCCACCGTTTCCTAAAATCCTCTATTATCCTGGATATATACTGGTATCTCTTAGACACCGCTACCTCAGAGTACAACGAGGGATCCTCTAACTCTACTATGGATTGAAAATCAGATGGAAACGCAGTCAATGGTTTTCCATATAGCAAGTGAGCTGGCATTAATGGTAGTGGTTCTTGAAGGTCGGTGTACACATATGTAAGCGGGCGATCATTCACGACTGCCTCTATCTCTGTGAGGACTGTCGTCAACTCACTCTTCTTTAATAGAGCACGTCCTACAACCGCTCTGAGTCCTGACTTTACTATGTCGACAACCCCGACACAGACAGAGGGCTGGTACTACAAAACCAAACCGATAACCTCATCATCCTTAACGACATCCATCAACATACCCATATTCCTCACCAAGCCCTCTATAACCCATCATCTCCAGACATCACCTTTTGCTCCCCAGAACTCGCCCCCACAACATCCTGGAGGGTGGTCAGAACCTTAGGCTCTGACCACCTCCCGATCATTATCACCACCAAAACCAGACTCACCCCAGCTAGCCACAAACACACATACACCAATTATAAAAGAGCTAATTGGGAAGCATTCACAAATGAGACAGAACAACACTTCACAACTCTAAACAGTACACCCATCACTAACATCAACAATGCTGTACACATACTCAATAAAACTATCCAAAACGCTGACAAGAAACACATTCCAAGAGGTAACAGAAAAAGACACAACCCCAACTTCACACCAGAAATTCAAAACCTCATCAGACAATGCGACATACTGAAACACTTCCCAGCACCCACACACAAGACATCACACAACAAATTCAAGCACTCAACACCCAAACTAACAACAAAATACAAGAACAACAAAGGCGAAATTGGAATAACTTACTACAAATACTTGATCACAAAACAAACCCCAAAAAACTCTACAAACACTAAACAGCATCACACTTTCCAACAGCAACACAACACAATCACATGCTGCAATCACAACAACAGACTCTACTCCTTCATGTAAACAACAAGCAAACACTCTCATCAATCACTTCTCACATGTCAGCCACCTAAAACCTCACAAGACGACCGACGTGTCATCCGACGTAAGAGACAATTCCCCACAGACCCTGACTATACACCCTTCACCAATCACCAGACAAAGCATATCATCAACAATCTCAAGCACTACCCCGCCTGTGGCCTAGACAACATAAGCAACATACACCTCAGACACCTGGGACCACAAGGCATACAAGCACTCACTAACATATCAAACTACAGCTATTCACACAACACAATACCAGACATTTGGAAGCATGGTATCATCATCACATTCCCCAAACCCAACAAAGACCCCACGCTACCCTCCTCGCACCGCCCCATCACACTCCTTTGCTCCCCCTCCAAAGTCATGGAACGCCTAGTATTACAACTAATTACACCTGACCTACCCCTAGCTCCAACACAACATGGCTTTAGGCCACTGCACTCCACAAACACTCTTATCACAGACCTTACACAAAGAGCTTTCGACAGCATCAACTCAGCTAGACCACCACATAGATCACTATTAGCCACACTCGACATTAGTAAAGCCTTCGATGCCATCCCCCGCCACAACCTAACAAACAAAATCTACAACACAAACATGCACAACACAAAAAGGTGGCTGGCCAACTTCCTAGCAGACAGATGTGCACACGTATCTTTTGCCGGTCAGTCATCTAAAATCAGAAACTTTCCAAACGGAGTCCCACAAGGATCCGTCCTATCGCCCGCACTCTTCAATCTGTACATGCACGATATAACTACACCCAATACGCCTCAAATAAACTTCGCCTCCTATGCAGATGACATAACACTCACATGCACACACCATGACCCAAAAAGAGCAACAGATCTCCTTCAACCCTATCTCAACACACTACATGGCTGGTGCACTACAAACAGACTTAATCTAGCCCCAGCCAAATCCACCGCAACCCTGCTCACAAGTTGGACAGGAGAACACAAATACATCCCTCAACACACCCACCCTAACACATACACACACACCCAAAATCCTAGGAGTAACATATGATACTCATATGACATTCAAACAGCACACCTATCTATCTATCTATATGCTCAGGCCCAATCCCCATTTTGGGGGTAGCCGACTCAAGACAGAGCAAAAACAGGAAAACACAAAAACAACATAAAACAACAAATAAACACAGATAAAAAGCACAAACTCACACACATCCAGGTCACCCAGGAGAAGACCCAGAGACCAGGATCACCAAGGTCGCTCCAGCACTCCCCCGGCCCCCGACCACCCGGAGAGGTTCCGATCTCGGCAGGCAGACATGCAGCGGAGCCAAAGCCACAAGCCACACTTCCAGGCGCACCCTTCATATTAATCGTCTCCCCGGGCCAGGCGCCTGATGGACTATTATCTAGTCCAACTTGCGCCCGACCCCTTACTCCAAATGACCACGTGTTCACTCAACTATTCACAAGCATTCTCCATTCACTCCTGTCCACCACCACTTCCCCTGCCTGATCTATAGTCATTCCTCTATCATCCAAAGCCTTTCTTACACAGTCTCTCCATCTCAATGGGGGTCTTCCTGCCCTTCTATCTCCCCTTGTACCTGACTCACATATTCTCTTTGTACAGCACACCACAAACATTAAAAAGAAACTGACACCCAGACTTAACGCCCTCAGGTCACTTGCTCACACAAAATTTGGACACAACAAAGAAACTACCACCACAGTATATAAACAATACATAAGATCAGTGATGGAATACGCAAGCCCAGCCTGGGCTTCTAACCTAGCTGAAACACATCATAAGACTTTACAGACTATTCAAAACAAAGCCCTGAAGATCATTACAGGCTGCACAGCTACTGCACCCACAGATCACCTACATCAAGAAACCAAAATCCTCAAAGTCGAAGACCATCTGGGACATGAGAGGCACTCAATTCCTGGCAGCAGCCTCCACGAACCAAGACCATCCACTAAACTACATGGCAACACACCACAGACACCAAGAAATATCAAAACAACACCCAGCACACGGTATCACACACAATTGTCCTCTCTCCCTCCCTGCCCACCCGAACCAACTTCCAGAAGCACATCCATACTCATATCTCTCACCGATCCATCCACTCACTCACAGACAACACGCAGCTGCATGCACGACCTCCCGAAATCCATCCTTCCGAATCCTCCCTTCCTCGCGAGGACAGAGTCCACCTGGCCAGGCTGAGATGCGGACACCATCCAGCTCTCCTGAGCTATCAGAAGAGACTGGATGACTCCGTTGTCGACTCCTGCCCGGGATGTAACACAACACCCCATACCATTAAACACATCATAGAAGACTGCATTTCACACAATCACTTACGCCAACAACACAATCTACACTCAATGAGAGCTCTGTGGGAAAGCCCGATCGTGGCCATGGCCTTCTTCAGGGACTCGGGGCTGTTCGGCAAGGCAGCTTAGGGAACAACAACAACAACAACTATGCCGACACATCGTTCCCACATTCCACAAAACCAAGGTGCCTTAACTGGAATGAACCTCCATTCGCACTTCTTCTCTCCCAAAAAAGTGATGATAGTAGGATCACTACTCATATCCTTTAGATATTTTGATGCTTGGACATAAGTGGGAGCATTGTCGCTAAGAATGAGTTGAGGGAATGAACGACGGGCACAAAACCGTCTGAACGCCAGCATAAATTCTTCGCTAGACATATTATCACATAGTTCTAGGTGTACCGCTCGAGATGTTGCACAGGTAAACAATAATATATAAACCATCTCACTCTCCCTCATCTTCAATGCCCCTGTGTAATCTAATCCTACCGCTTGGAAAGGTTCTACGTGCTTTACACGGCATTCAGGTAGGGGTGGAGCTGGTCCAGTTGCATATGCTTTACCTTTTAGTCTCTGGCATATTACACACTTTCTTACTACGCGTCGAGCTACTTGTCGAACTCTGGATATCCACCATGTGAGACGTAAATTTGATATAATATGACATACCCCGTAGTGTTTTACTTCCCTATGTGCACGTATGATCAATAGATCAGTAACGTGATGTCTTGTTGGCATAAGTATAGGGCGGTTTGTGCCGTCTGGTACACCACCCGACCACTTCAGGCGACCCTCACACCTGATGAGGCCATTGTCTAGGTGCAACCTTAGTTGACGCACTATATTAGGCATTAATGTCTTATTCAAGCTTTTTAAGGATTCTAATTCATTGGAAAAGGTTTCTATTTGAACCCATTTGATCAAAGTCACTTCAGCTGCTTTAAATTCATGAGCATCAATGTTGTGACCCCTGTTGCAGAGCTGGCCCGTTACTTTCAGCTTGAGATTTGATACATATCGCAATACCCAAGCTACAACTCTGACTAGATTATTATAGTCACCGAATCTTGCCCACTCTATGATAGGACCCGATGGCTCATTTGGTTGGGCTGTAACTGCCACTGTTTCCAGTGGCAGAAGTCCCTCACCAACAGCATGACATATCGTCCATTCACTTTCATGGAGCAGCCATCCTGGACCATGCCACCACAATTCGGACTTCACTAGCTGGCTAGCCGTTATACCCCTAGTTATGAGATCACTAGGGTTTTCTTTTGTATTTACATAATGATAAGCAACGTCTGGCAAAAGGGCTCTAATCTCATCTACCCTATTCCACACATAAACTGGCAGAGACTTCTTGCTATGTATCCAGTTGAGTGCGACCTGACTATCGCGCCATACGTGAACGATTTCAATATTTAATTCGCTCTCGTATGCTGCGCGTACATGTTGCACCAGACGTGCTAATAGCAGCATGGCAGTCAATTCCATTTTAGGGATAGTTACCTTTTTAACCGGGGCTACCTTGGCCCGGGCTGTAACTAAATGTGCCCCAAATGAAGTAACGACATATATGGCTACCCCGTATGCCGTGGCGCTAGCATCGCAAAATGTGTGTAACGTAACGTCACCGAACGCCGCTACTTTACGAGGTATAGGTTTAGTACATAGGATGGCATATTCATTCAACAACAATGTCCCTTGGTCATTCAGGTCCTCGGGCAAACTGTCATCCCATCCTATTTTACGTCTCCAAACTTCCTGCATTAGAATCCTAGCTCTTATGGTAACGGGTAATGCTAGACCCAAAGGATAAAAAAATTGCGCAACTTTGCTCAACAGACTTCTTTTGGTGTGCGCTCCTGTCTGCTGAGCAAAAGACCTTGTTTGAAAAGTTAGTATGTCATGTTTAGGTTGCCAGATCATCCCCAAATTTCTGGACTTTTCCTGGTTAAGAGATGCCGTACCGTCCACCTGTATCAAACTCTGAAGATCTTCACTATTAGTAACCCACTCGCGGAGAAATACATGTGCATCCGCAAACAATCTGCGTGCCTGCCAGTATGTATATAACAAATCATCCTGACTATCGCTAGAACCCTGCAAATTGTCAATATATAATCTGCGAGATAGTTTACTTGTGTCCTCATGAGCGTCAGCTAGATGTTTTCTGATTGTGGCATTTAACAAAAACTGTGAGCACGTGGCCCCAAAGAGTACAACCCGAAAACGGTATATTATGATTGGACTTTCAGAGTCGCTAATGTCGCTGAACCAAAGAAAGCGGGTAACATCTCTATCTTCCTCCTTTAGCTTGTTAGCTTGACCATCAAGAATGCTTTCTCGATGTCACTGGTATAGGCGTACTTTCCCAGCCTAAACCGCAATAGATGTTGGGACAGGTCCGACACCATGGACGGACCTGTCAACAGGCAGTCATTTAGACTGGGTTGTTGACCTTGGTGGGCAGAACAGTCATACACCACCCGTATTGGTGTGGTGACGCTGTCTTTCCTTACCCCATGATGGGCCAGATAGTGAACCCTACCCTTCTTAAACGGTTCCTTGACATCGACTCTCTCAATAAAGCCCCTATCTTCATAACTCCGAAATACATCGTCATACGCCTGGCGCGTGCTCGGTTCGTTAGACAATTTACGCTGTAATGCGCGCAAACGACCTAATGCCAAACCATAGTTGATAGGCAGGCTTATCTCACTGTTCTTCCAGGGTAAACTAACTTTATATTGCTTGTCTGAGGCACAGTAGCACACAGACTCGTCAAACCTTTGTAGCGCAACTTCCGCGTCATAATCAGTCTCCATAGGATTAATGCCTATGTGATCCAATCTCCACAGTCATTCCAGGTCGAACTCGGCAGCCATCTTAGGGTCACTAGGTTGGGAATCCTCCCTTCCCAACTCCTCTGCCGTGGTTACATTGACTCTATATATCGAGACCGTGTCGACCAGGACCCTTGACTGTGTAGTATGCACCTTTCCGCTCATGCAATATCCAAATTTAGTGGGGATTAAAATTACACCACACATCTTTTTGAATCCAGGGTATACTACTTCATAATAATGATCCACACCAAGTAGAATATGCACCTCACTCTGATTTCCCATGGGATCTGACAAGTTAACCCCTTTGCTACGTAATGCGTGTTCCACCTTCTTCACACCCACAGATACATATTCTGGTAGGGTGTCTACTACGATACAAGTCATAAAGTACCGGTTTTTACGGTAGAAATATGAAATCTCCGCTATCTCGTAGTCTTGCTTATCAGTAACCCCTGTGAAGCCCTGTAATCGAAGAGTCTCAGTCCTACGATTCGGTGCTTCAGTCCCACTAGTACGGACCTCTTTATAAAGGAACGTTGAGACCCCTGATCTAGAAGTACCCGACAAACTTTGTTACTGTCATTACCTTCCATGGGAATCTGTATTGTGGGCAATATAGTGGTGTCTTGCGTGCTACCTAGTGTCACAGTTGTAGTACCCTCTGTTCAGACGTCTTTGACTTTATCTGCTGTAGGACACAACTTATCAAAGTGATGTCCTTTGCAGTGGCGACAGGGCCTTAAATATGTAGCAGTACATTGTCCCTGCTTACCATGTTCCCCACTTAGACAACCCACACATAGTTTCAATCTTTACGCCTGTGCTAGTTTTGTCTCATTTGTTGGGTATTTTACGCAGAAACTCCATTTATGTTTGTTGTTACAGCTTACATAGAATCTGAGCAGGTTTCTTATACGCACCCTCTTTCTTTTCTTTAGTCCCCACTGTCATGCTTACTGTTCCCCTCTTCTCCACATTCTCACTCCCTCCCGACACATACATTCTCCCTTTGTTCAACTGTAGATTATTGATCTCCTTACTGAACTGAGTTTTGAACTCCCCCAGCTCAAATGATCTTACCTTATCAAGTATTGCCATAGGAAGCTTCTGACGCAAGATAATGACTATCATTTCCTGCGTGGTAAGCCCTAGGGTGTCTAGCGATCGAGTATGGCACTCCATATTTGCCCTGACGTTTGTCAACTCATCAACCTTATACAGTCTGACCTGCCAATACGCGAGCTTTTAATACGCGATTCACCTTATACGCGAGGAGGGGGTCGAATCATACCCAAAACTTTCAAAACGCGTGATGTACCTTTAAAACGCGAATCCGGGGCCGATATAAGGGCAATTCCGGGGAGTTCAGCTAATACGCGAGGCTCCCCACCATTCCGCGCATCCATCTGCGCAGGGACGCCAGTTACGCAGGGCATTGTGGGATACGCCAGTCTACCCTCAGTCCACGCTCACGCAACAGCAGTCCGACTCGTGTGCAGTGATATAGTTTTTTGCCCCCATCATCATGCCCCCTCGCAAGAACAAACTTATCACCCACCAAATGAAGCTGGAGGTCATCAAAAGAAAAGGAAAAGGAGAAGGAAACTCAGCCATCGGTCGAGCAATGGGTTTAGCGGAATTGACAGTTAGAACGATCTGGGCTAACCGAGAAAAGATCAACACCATCGTGAAGTCCTATGGTGCTGCCATGATGGACCAACAATCCAGCTATGGTGGTCATGGAGCGATACCTGGCAGCATTCCTAGCCCGCAAACACCGTGAGCAAGTCCCGGTGGATAAGGCCTATATCAAACAGCAGGCTAAACTCTTCTCCACCACCGCAAGTGCTAGGACAAAGTCTGGCCAGAATTTTAATTTTAAGGCATCCAACGGTTGGCTCCATGGCTTCATGAAACGGAAGGACCTAAGGAACATCAAGGTGACCGGAGAACGTGGGTCTGCAGATGTGGTGGCAGCCAACACATTTCCTGGGGTGTTGAAGACCATAATCGAGGATGGTGGCTACACAAAGGATCAGATTTATAATGTGGATGAAAGTGGCTTGCAATACAAGTGTATGCCAAAATCTACATATCTTGCCAAATCTGTGAAACAGGCAAGGGGCCGCAAGATAGACAAGTCAAGGTTCACTGTCATGTTTACTGTGAACCTTTCCGGCAGCCACAAGATGCGGCCTGTAGTGGTGCACACAGCTGCCCACCCTAGATGTTACAAGAACCTGCGCGACATGAATGACACTGGAAATTATTGGTACAAGAGCGCTAATGGGTGGATGACTAGTGCCATTATGTCTGACTGGCTTGTCAAGCAATTTGTTCCTGACGCCCGCCTCAAATGCCAACAACTAGGCCTACCTTTCAAGGCCCTGCTATTGATGGACAACGCCCCTTGCCACCCACACTATTTAGAGACTCTACATCCCGACGTACAGATTGTTTTCATGCCACCAAAAACAACATCTCTCATACAGCCACTGGACCAAGAAGTCATATCGAATGTGAAGCTCTTTTACCAGACACGACTCAACAATTATCTACGCAAGAAGACAGAGAGCAATGAAGAGATTTTGGCTATGCAGCAGGAGTTCGCATCATCGTCTGATGAGGAGCAGGCACCCCAGGCAGAGGCACCCCAGGCAGCGGCAGCAGAGGCACCCCAGGCACCACAGGCAGAGGCACCCCAGGCAGCGGCAGCAGAGGCACCCCCGGCACCACAGGCAGAGGCAGAGATGACCGTGACACACTTCTGGCGTGTTTTTACCATCAAATACGCAATCGACTTCCTTCTTCTAGCATGGGCTGATATAAATGATGCCACAATTAATCATGCCTGGTGAGCACTTACTCCTCATTTATGTGCTCCCAAGGCCAACAAAGTCCAGTCAGTCACCGAGGCAGAGGCAGAGGCAGTTCAAGCGGCCCGTGCAGTGGCTGGTTTCGGGGCAGTGACAGCCGAGGAGATTCGTGAGGTTATTGAGGCAGGTGAACAACAGACTCAAGGTGACACAATTGAGCAGATTGATGCCGAAGATCAAGCACATCAAGCACGACAACCGAACAACGACGTTGAACCAGCCCCTGCACCTGCTAACATGGATCTGTCTGTAGGTAAACTGAGCGAAATCTTGGCTTTAGTTGACCAACTCAAGGAAGGATTTCGGTCGGTGGAGCAGTGCCCTGTGAGAACACATGAAGTCCTGCTGGGCGTTGACAGTGTTTTCCGCTTTTATTCTGACAAACATCATCAGGAAGTCAACAGGAGGAGACAAACTTTAATGACAAGATTCCTTGCCCGCCAAGAACCTCAACAAGAAGATGATGACGAACCCCAACCTTCGACCTCGGCAGGCTCGGCTGCTCAGGTTGACATGCCCGATGATGATTTTGGTGGCTTCATGAGGGAGGTTCAGGTGGAGCAAAGGCGCCTGGCCCTCAACAGAGTGCTAGATGCCAGGGATAGTTCGTCGGACGATGATGATGACGGGGCCGGGGCCGGGGCTGGGGCTGGGGCTGGAGCTGGGGCTGGGGCCGGGGCACATTAGCTGAACTCGCCCTGCCTCGGAGGGGGCCTGCCTCGGAGCCCCCACCCTTCATATCTACAGTTACTGTTAATTTTAAGGTGAGTTTATTATTATTGTTATATTTTCTTATGATTTGGATGTTTATGTATACATATATGTACCTTTTGTGGCAATTGACGGAGATAAATAGGCCTAAAGTAGACAACTTGGAGTCAGTGCCGCCCATATCGATTTATTCCCATATAATACTCTATTGCTAATACGCGAATTTTCATTCCGCGCCCTCGCGTGTCGCCCATATTCTCGCGTATTGGCAGGCCAGACTGTACTGTGGTTTTGCGAGCCCCAACAAGGCAACGACATGGCCCATCTTCAACTGCTCTCTATCCCCGTATGTGGACTCTAATAAGTGTACCGCTTCAAGATAACTACCACCCACTACTGCAAAACCCTCTATTAAATGTAAGGCCTCTCCTTCCATTTGTCCCTTCAGATAGTGAAACTTGCGGACATTATCCAAAGAGGATTCATGAACCGTAGATCGAAATACGTCCCAAAAAGCTAACCACTCAGTTAACTTGCCCCCAAATGTAGGAAGATTGAGCTTTGGGAGGTGTACAGTATATTTTGGGTCAGCCCTTCTATGGGCCTCATTATCGCCTCCCTTCTTACTCGCGACAGCACGCTGTAATAGGTACTTCGCTCTAAAGACAGGTTCGTCATAGAGGGCGCGATTATCACACTCTGTAACTATCTCTTCCTCCTCTGTCATGTCAGCCACAATCACCTCACTCAGAGCCGTAATACGACCGTGGGTAGCCTGGACGTTTTCTAATCTAGCTTCCAATTCCTCTAGTTCAGCAGTAGTGATGAAAGTGTTGACGTCCACAATTAGCCTATTTAATACTCGCCGAAGTCCCGCCCTTTGATTTTTAGGGGCTTTGATCAGCACCCCACTAGACGGTGTCTTTTTATTGTCTTTATTCATTTTGCATGTGAGCCTATAGGCTATGTATCTAAATGTTACGTTACAAAGACAACGGCCATATAATAGTCTAATTAAGAGACGCCGACCGGCGGACTTCTATGTTATGGAGAAAAAATAGTACACTAAATAGCAATACCTACTAATGGATCATATTGAACAAGAAAAAATGTTAGGTCAGGTCATATGTCACAGGAAGTCTGAAACGGAAAAGAAATTATTGGGGAAAGATGATGGGTGGGATGCAGGACTTAGGCAGGCGCAACGATGTGACCCTGCATTCCGGCTCTAACCACCGCTTGGCTAGTCCTACCAGATTATCATAGAGTTGTTCCTGCATCCTGTTATATGTCCCCTTGTTCATTGCCTTAAAATCCCTTACTGGTAGCTAATTCCCGAGGTCTGGGCACCAATGTGGTAAACTATCAATGGAAGTTAAATATTACTAAGCTATAATGAATCAAATAAATCAATCTAAATGAAAACTACTCCATATCTAAATTGAATTCAATCTGAAACAAGCTAATTTATATCCAAAGGTCTCACATAATAAATTTATATATAGGGTAAGGTTGTTGTTGTTGTTGCTGTTCCCCAAGCTGCCTGGCCGAACAGCCCCAAGGCCCCAAGTAAGGCCAAGGCCATAACCGAGCGCCCCCACAGAACCCTCCCTGCCTACCACATTAAAGCCTGGGTGACCGAAGCCACTCCAAGGCGGGGAGCTAAGGAGGGTGCGGAAACGCCCGGGAAACCAAAGCCCCACCCAGGGCCCTGTTCCCCTCAGCAATTATAAAGAAAAAGTTGAGGGTCAAAGGAAAAATGTGACGCTTTGGCTTCCAATCTGCCAACCTCTAGGTTGGGAGATTGGGAGGTCAATCCACGTAAGAGATGCCGTCACTTGAGATCTAGAAAATATATAAGTAAAAGGAACAGTCAGAGTAAGCTATGGGTATGGCAGAGATCGCTCAGCTCTCACTCTGATAGACCAGCCCATCACCACATGACTAGAACCCAACCCTCTCAGCATCAGCTAGGAACGGCCCTAGAAAGCCGCCTTTGGCGGGGGGATAGCTCCCCTATTTCAACCCCTTTCGGGGTTGGGCACCCGCCTTATATATATATATATATATATATAGGGTAAGGTTATAAGGGTTAATATTAGCCAGGAATTAACTCACCAATAGTTCCACGTGGCAATGAGGCAAGGGAGAACGTTTTACCCAATATGGCGGTGGACAATGGGGATCGAGACTTCGGTCCCGAGACATGAGTCAAGTTAAAGACAGAATAAATGATTACATGGGAATGGACATGAATATTATGCTTATCTGTCAGTCAGTCATGGTGTCGATGAGAGCGTCGTGATGGTGTAGCTGAGTGTATTGCTGTATGTGTATTGTGATTAGAGGCACAAAAGCACGATCAACTGAGAGCGGAAAATTAGATGTTCGTGAAGGCTCTGGCGTTTCTCGAAGGCACACCTTGCTGCCTTGGCAAAACGCCAGGAGCCCAAATTATCGTACCGCATCTAGGTTGCTCTATACGATAAATTATATTAATATATATGATAAATTCATATATACTACATAAGACCATGGCAATATTGCTTAATAGCATATTAGGCCTTTTATAACTTAACTTATTTACAATCTTATAATATACGATCTACTCGTCCTACGTCGTGCTGTAGGAGCAATCGTGACGTCACAAAAGAGTCATATTCTATCGTATTTATACGATAGTCGGGTCTTGATATACACGGTTAATTCGTACCCTGTACGTACAGTGTATATCAGAACCGTGTTTTAGAAATAACAGGCCTTATGGGAATTAATTAATTCGTTCCAGTCACTTTCCCAAAGTCCCACTTTTGGCCCTTTTTGCCTACCTTCAGCCGACTTATATTACATTATACCACCAACATCATATATGACATTACATAGAATACATTAAGCATCAATAAGAACTGTTTTGGACCTGTTACTGACTTATTTGTGTGAATAGACGTGTTGACGTTAGGTAGATATCCCCGCCGCTGTACTCCCTCCCCGCCCCGTCCCGGCCTCAACCCCGACCCTGTTACTGTGATGTTGATAAGCCTTGTGCTACAGCTAGCACATCGGCCCCTCCAGCTCCCAGGCATGTTGATCGTCCTCATTGAAACCAGAGAACACAGAAATATTGTCCATCATGTCATTATCATCATCAGATTGGTTGTCACTATCGGGGACGCTCCCTCCCTCCCCCTCTCTTTATTACGCTATGGTTCAATAGACCAGAAAGTAGAGAAGTTATAACCCTATTGATAATGCAAAACTATTGAACACACTTACAAGTGTATGTTATTTGGTCTCTATATAATCTGTGAATCATTTCCGATATGATGAAATTAAAGATTTTTTTTTTCCACCCACTCATAATCAGCAAAAATGACACAAATGTCAATTAAAAACATGTTACAATATTTTCCAATCAATTTGTGTAGACACACTTTCAAGGCAAAAATAAACCGTGGGAAAAAACCCAATAAATAAATAAAATAAAATCTCCCGACGCTCGGAACATCGCGCCTATTTGCAGAGTAGGGGCCCCGGAATCATTGACGATGTTGCCTATTAGTATAATAGTCTCCAATCAACACCACGTAAGACGTTTGAATCAAGCGCCGTGAGGAAGAAAAAAAGAGTCATCTTCATAAGTGCAACGCTACTTCTCTTATGGTGTCGTCACAGGTCGGGTACCCACTACGAAAAAACCTTCGTAAAAATAAGAGAGTAAAAAAGGAAAATTTCAATACTTAAAACACTGTTATCAAGAAGCTTCCCACATTCGGTGGATTTTCTTGTGTTGTGGCTTCTTACCACCTCTCGCCAAGCGCACAATTCGTCCTACACTGATATATCAAGATAAAAAAAAATCAAAAATATCACGCGAATGGGAAGGGGATGGCTGGGAGGGCCCTCATCGTCAATGATTCTGGGGCCCCTACTAAATATTAGGTTATCTTTACTTCCCTTCGGGAATCAAACCTATAATTTAATAGTGGCCCCTCCATCATTGACGATGTTGCCTGAATTCCAAGACTGGAGGGGGACATTCGCAATAATATCGTATCCTCAGTAACCGCAGGTCGTAAGTCAAGAATCTTCATAACAGGAAAAGTATGTTATTGTAGTATGCATACAATATAACAGATAGAAAAATATGACAGAGTGTGAGCAGTGCGTTGCTTCAAAGAAGCCTGCTCCAACAACTTAGTCCTAGTACATGAGGTGTTTGTTGTAAAGCGTGATACCTAGAGTTAATGCACAAACTCTGCATCACTTAGTCCTCGTACATGAGGTGTTAGTCGTAAAGTGTGATACCTAGAGTTAATACAAAAAACCCTTCATCACTAAGTCCTCGTTCATGAGGTGTTTGTTGTAAGCGTGATGCCTAGAATGAATACAAAAACTCCTCATCACCCGGACCGAGCTCAGCTTGTTCCGTAGGTCCATGTATTGCGTCACTTTGACCAATCTTAATATCAATACTTCTTAGTCTAGTGCAGACTAGCATAGAAAGTTTTAATAACATATATACAATGAGTGTAAACAATATTTATTATGTATAAAAACATGAGCTTTTAATTAAGCGTATCACAAAAAAAAAAAAAAATTAAACTATTTATAGTAACTAAAAAAAAAAATCCTTTGAGCTTCCTAGCTCGTATACATATATGTGGGCTTGGCCCGGTGTTAGTAGGGTCATTTGCTTGGAATCCGTGACCATTTTGTTCCTACCTTTTTCTCTCGATGGATTTGACAACCTGAACCATTTTAAAGGAAAATTAGCTCCTATGCCCCTCTGAAAAATGACGGCTAACTCTGTTAGAGCCCAATATTCAAAATGGCCGCCAACGCCATCTTGAAAAACATGAAATGCAATATTATAGGTTTGACTCCTGTAAGGAGATTAGGAAAACCTAATATTTAGTAGTGGCCCCGTAATCATTGACGAACATGCCTATTACATAAGGCATCCTCTTCAAACACTAATCCGCCGTAGTTTGAATCTACCGCGCAGAGCATTTAAAAACTGAGGAGCCTTCATCATGAGCGCACGCGACCTCACTCATGGCTTCAGTCATTATGAATTGGGTTCTCACTACGAAAAAACTTCGTAAAAATAAAAACAAAAAGAAAATAAGAATAACTATCCAATAAGCTTTCCATCATATCGTGGATGTACTTGTGTGGATTTCTGACCAGACGCTGATCCAGGCGTCATTCCTCCTTCACTGACATATCAAGTAAACCAAAATCCTTAATACATCAACGAATGGGAAGGGGACGGTCGGGAGGGCCCCAGTCGTCAATGATTACGGGGCCACTACTAAATATTAGGTTTTCCTAATCTCCTTACAGGAGTCAAACCTATAATTTATTAGTGGCCCCTCCATCATTGACGAACATGCCTGATATCTAAGACTGGAGGGGGACATTCGTAATCATATCATAACTCTAGAAAAGCAGATAATAAAAACAACCACATAGTATTCTTACTTTTGAAAAATGTATTTAATACGGCGTACGCCGGAAATATACAAGAAAAAGGGGGTTCAGGCAGGTGCGTGCTTCAAAGAAGCCTGCCTGACAAAAATAGGTAACCCTGAAGATTCTGAACACAGATCTGTAGTTACAAAAGGCACCCCACTCAACGAGTGGTGACAAATAATAAGTTATAAGTTTATATGTGCACATCATAAACCCCAAAATACATGTGGAGATCAATTGCTAATGAACTCCATTGAACTAATGTTACATTGCTTTCGCAGCTAAAACTACTATAACAACACTGTTGTTTTGTACTAAACTTTGTACTAGCACAAATTCTCTCAGAGAAATTTTCATATCACATTTCCACCTTAAATTGTATCACAGTTCTCATACTCCGGCGGGGTCTAGGGTGTCCTATGTCAACTGACTGCACCCCCCCCCCCCTTCCTTGAAAATAAACATAAGTGACTACAGGGCCACCTAGACCCTCTGCCTTAAAGCTATACATGGTAAGGAAGGTTTGTCTAGAGCAACTGACAAGTATCTAGAGAGAAACGTATGATTAGACGCCCACAACTGTGTGGACGCAATATCTTCAACTGAAAAGTTTTTCAGGAAACGTAAAGAGGCCGCCCACTTGCGTAAATCGTGGGCCCTACCCACAACGCCGGGATTACTCTCTTTAATGACTTCTACCAGAAGAGAGGCTAATCGCCGTTTAAGTAAGCGTTTACCCGTACTCGCTACCCATAAAGCACCTTGGGGGTTATGAGGAGCTATTCTTAAATATTTGGTTAGAGCTTGCACTGGACATAAATTATGATGCACCTTTCCCCTTTTTAACGCCGGCACCGTGAATTCAGAAAACACGTGTGCACTATGCTCATTCTTGGCTACAAACGCCGGGGAGGGTGCAATGGAAATGGAATCATTAAGTCTACCAAACCTAAGACAATTAGGTGTGTTGCTCATCGCCGCCAGCTCAGACACTCTGTTTCCGGTGGCCAAAGCCAAAAGGAAAACTGCTTTCTTTAAGATTAAAGCAAAGTCTGCAGTATTTTGATACAGACGAGAATGAAGTAAAGACAAAGCTTTGTCCAGAGACCAAGTAGGCATGAGCTGACGGGGAGGTGGGCGGAGTTTAAAACACGCTCTCATAAATCCTGTTTCCTCCGCCACCGGTATGGATAGACCTGTAAGGTCGAAAAAGGGCACTCTAATCGCAGTTAAGTGATTCTTCAGAGTAACCACAGATAAACGTTTCTGCTCAAACAGATAGTTCAAGTAATTAAAAACCAATGCCACTGAGGGTACAGTTTGTTCCGTTCTAACAATCCAAGAAGTAAAAGCTTTCCAATGAGATTGATATTGTCGCTTAGTAGACTGAGTATATTGATTGAGCAATTTATTGGTCACATCCCTACCGTATGGTGCTAGCCACTTGGCCTCCTGAATGTCCATAATGCAAAAGTCAGCGAGGTCTCTAGGTTGCCAATCGTGTCTAAGTGGAAGTACCTGACCGGGAGCGATACCGGGTCCGGGCACCACATTATTAACTGCTGGCACCACACCTGCGCCGGCCACAGGGGCGCGATTAGCGAGACTAAGCCTCGATAAACTCGTAGTTTGTTCACTACGTGGCACATTAGTGACGCATCTGGCGGTGGAAACAGATAGATGGAGCTCCATCTGTTCCAGTCTGTCACTAGGGCGTCTGGCCCCCCTGCCGGCGTTATCGTCCGGCGGGTGAGGTATAGAGGGAGCTTGTGAGTCTCCTCGGACGCAAAAAGATCCACTTGTGGATGGGAGAGCTCCGCAATCATTAGGTCGAAAATGGGTTGCTTGAGCTCCCATTCTACTGTCGTGCTCTGTCTCCGGGACAGAGCGTCTGCCCAGACGTTCGCTACGCCTGGGAGATAAGATGCGTGAAGATAAATATCTAGACTGGTGGCTAGGACAAAAATCTCTTCCGACACGAGTAGCAACTTCCTTGACCTCGTTGACCCTTGTTTCTGAATACAGTGAACTGCATTCAGATTGTCCATTCTGAAGGCCACTGACTTGCCCCGTAACGCCGAGCCGTGAGCCTGAAGGAAATACAATGGGACTAGTAACTCTTTGACATTTATGTGAGCGATTTCTAAGTGGGACCAAAGTCCCTGACCCTGGTGCCCCTGATTTGACTGAAATCCCCACCCTATGGTGCCTGACGCATCCGTGTCTACCCATACCGTTGGAGGAGGAGAGGTCCATGACATGATTGAGTGCAATGTTTCCCTCTTCGCCCAGACCGCTAGTAAGGTGTGGATTAATTTTGGTATGGGCCATAATTTTCCCGCCGGTAAGAGTGGGAAATATTTGTTGCCCTCCAATATTAATCGTTTTACTTTCAACCGGCCCAACTTGACAGTTAGCTGAATCCAGTTGAGAGAGCCGACCAGAGACTCCCAGACTCTTCGTGTCGTAGTCAGACTGTGAAGAAACCTGAACAGTTTCCTGCGAAACCTGTTGCGATTGTCCACACTCTGACTCAGAGTGAGAGCGGCGGTGTCCCAGACCAGCCCTATCCACTGAATTACTCTTGAGGGAACAAGGTTTGACTTTACCAGATTTACCTTGAAGCCTAGAGTTTTGACATGATTTAAAATGATATTGACATGTTTTATGCATAATTGTTGTGTCTCTGCCACCACCAGCCAGTCGTCTAGATACCACAACACTCTGATTCCCTGTTTTAACAATGGCATCAGGGCTTGCCTGACTAATTTTGTGAATAATCGAGGTGCTAGGTTCAAACCGAACGGCATCCTTTGAAAAACAAAATTTTGGTGCCTGATCCTCAAGGCCAGAAACCTTTGAAATCTTTTGTTGACCGACACGTGCCAATAGGCGTCTGTCAGGTCTAGGGAACACATCCAGCCACCCGGCGGAAGTGTTAGCCTGATTTGATGAACTGTTAACATTCTGAAAGACTCGTTGTAAATGTGAAGATTCAGATACGACAGGTCTACGACCGGCCTCATCTGAACACTGTCCCGTTTGGGAACCAAAAACAGTTTTGACGTGAATACAGGGTAATCTGGGGGTACCGGGATGATGACATTCTTGGCAATCATCTCCTGGACCAGCAGCTCCACCTCTAATGAAACACAATTTGCCGTTGTCGGCTGACGTAAGCGAGGTCGCCGGAGCCACTGCCAAGTGATGCCTTTGCGTGCCACCATCCGTGCCCAGGTTTTTAACGGCCATGCTTGGTGACACGTTCGGAACGACCCAGTTAGCAGACAAGGGTTCGCCGGCTGTACTTCCCTCGGTTCCTCCGGCTCTAAAGTAGGCACTGGGAGTGAGAAAGACTTTAGTTTTTTGATGGTGGTTTTGGTGGTGTTGGCCGCTTCGCCGGCTGGCTGGTGTGGGCCGAAGACTGGCCCTGACCCGGCTTATACTGGCCGCGTCCCCTCTGTCCTGAAAACCCTCTCTGTCTATGCCTGAACTGACCCAGGGGGGATTGGGAGGACTTAGGCGGAAGAAACGGCTTAGAACCCCCTGGCTGAGCTTTAGTAGGAGGCTTAGGTTTGGGGAAGTTAAATGCGGGTTTCTTAGCCTGTGCGGGACTGTGCTTCACGGCCTGTGCCATGTTAAACACTGTTCGCCATACATCAGGGGACATTAAAGAAGGTGTAAGTACTGGGGACATAACCACCTGGTTAGCAATGCGATCAGGCAGCTTGCGAACTAATGACATTCTAAGATCCTGTCGTGCTCGCACCGCCTCAAGTAAGGCTGTGCGTATGTCACCTAAGGATTGAATTGACGACTGAAGAATCAGACGCCGGGATAATTCAACTGATCTTCGAGCATCCGCGTCTGCGATTGCCTGAGTAGACCTGAGTAAAGACTTAGCCACCTGTTGAGAAACTATGTACTGTGAAAACAGGCGGAAAGCTTTTCCCCTAAGCCTAAATTCTCTGTCTAGGTGAGAAGGGGTAGGGGTAATGAATGGTTCCTTTAGTTCACAAAGATTAATCTTAGGGGCAGCTAAAAAGGAAAATAAAGCTGACGGAACTCCGCCGGCAGAACCTACCGGCATTGAGAACCATGAATGTGTATCCTGAGGGATCTGGTGGGAAGATTTAGAAGTGAAAGTGGTTGCAAAGTTCTGAGCCTCTACCTCCCAATCCACCCAAGGTCCTGGTCCTAACTGTCCCACCTTCAACACTGGATTAGCTGTCTCGTCTGTGACGGTCTGTAAATCTAGTTCAGGAGTAATAGCCAACAGAGCCTTAATATCATTAAACCCATCCAGCTTAGACCAGTCTGAAAAAAGTTTTGAAGCTGAGGCAGGGGGTAAAGCAGGCTTAGATGCATAAACAAAATAATCCTGATAATAATAACTAGGTATAGCCTTGATATTTACATCCAAAACCTTACCCAAGGCATCCAATGCCCTTAATTTCTTAGACTTATTTCCCTGGATAAACCACTCACTTGGTACCGGGAGTTCCCCTGACAAGGTAGGCTGGGCAAGCTCTGGCTTAGAGGGGTTCAAAGGGACCCATGACTCGTCTGGCCCATAAAGCAGGGGCATAGCTACCTTTCTAAGAGGCGCTTTGTCTAGAGGGGGTGGATTAACATCCGTAATGACCCTGACATTTGACGTAGTGAATGCCGCCGTAGCTGGCTTAGAGCTCCCTGCCGGTGACAAAGTAGGAGGGTTAGGAATCTTAGATAAATCGATTGACGTTATCAGAGGCCGTACCGCAGAACCTGTCAAGGGAGCCCCCAAGTCCATTGTGGGGTTTTCTCGTTGTTGATTAAAGAATTTTGATAGAGCATGAGTAAGTAACCCATCAATTTCTTGTGCTGTAACAAACTGGTTAGGTGCAGAACTTTCAGGTGAATTAGTATTATCATGGGCGGCGTCCAGGCCTGAGCCTGACCCTTGTCCTTCCCTATCTGAAATTAATGACACTTCATCTTGTCCCTCCCGATCCTCCTGAGAAGACCCCGCCGAGGCAGGGGCACCTTGTTTCCAAGATAAATCAGGGATAGAGGATGGGGCCGCCGCGTCCCTGTGGACCTCGGCTACTGTGTGACTCGTATGAGTCGGACGTGGATGGACAGACCCTGGCTGAGCAAAACGCCAAACACCGAGGCTCTGGCCTACACTCTCTTGAGAGTCTGAAACATTCTCAATTATTGAATATCCTGAACTCTCCATTTCTAGGGTTAAAATATCAATAGGTAAATCTTGTTTAGGGACAGGCGCTTCACTATACTCTGAGGCTGTAACAGAAACATTGTCAGGTGTAGAGGTACGATGAGATGCACTAGACTTAGAAGAATGTCGAGAGGACTTCTTATGGGAATCCTTTTTGGAGGATTTATGGCTACGGTGTGACCGCGAACTGGACCTAGGTTTGGACGGATCACCACCATGGTCCCTGGGGGAAGCTTCAGTCTTGCACTTCTTACTAGCCGGGGAAGAGGCCCGACTTGAAGACCGTTGTCTGAGGGGGGACCTTGACCTCGATCTCGCCTGCGACGAGGAGGTGGCTGCCGGGGGAGTAGGCTCTCTCGGGCGTTTAAACGTCTCCACAGACGATACAGAATCCTGGCTAGTCTCTGTCGGCTTAAAACCCCTTACTCTAGAGGTACGTTTAGGGGGAGGGTGCTCTGACAGCAACTTATCCCAAAGTGGGACGTTGTCACATTGAAGTGACTTATGTGCGACAATGGTAGTGTAGGCCGACATTTGTTGTCTGACCTCTCTCAACGCTACCGCCGCGGTCTTGTCATTGTCACACAGGACTTTATTAGTTAATTGGGAGCAAAAAGAACAATTACTTGTAACCCAGAGACCCCTTGAACGGTCTAGACATCTAACACACCTTATGCAAAGGGTATGTGCAAAAATGGGGATACCCGCGCAAGTAGGGGTAATGCACAGGGCAAAAACTGGGGTGACATTAGCCATGACAGAGACTGGTGAGAGGAACTACCGCCGGGTCTGTATTGGTCCGCCGGAGCTCAGCTCTGGAAAAATAAAGAAAATTTCCAGGAATTAATGCTCATAAGGTTAACCCAAGTGTTCGCATACAAGTGTTAATATCCCGCCGGGTAACGGGATGCAAAGACACAGCTAACACATCCCGCCACGCGGCTGGGTATAAAGAGGCTAAACAAGTCTTCTTAGCTAAGAACATGAAGAATACCCTCTGATATAATGGTCCAGTATGGCACTTATAGTCTGTAGGAGGTGGTGACTGTCTCAAGATTCAATTTTGTAACAAAGCCCCCCCTCATAAAGACGCCGGCCCTTGAAATATTTTAGTAGAATAGCCCAGGGCAGGAAAATACGAGATCTGATTTTTTAACGAATTGTCCCAAACGATCGTCGTAAAATTAGAAGGCGGCGATACTGAAAGTATCACCCAATTAAGGTTAATCGAAATTGAATTTGTTTATAAATTCCTTAGTTCCTATACTTAGGGACACCCGCCGGGTGTGGAAATCGATTTGGTTAAACCTCACTGATCCTTCAAATGCCGTAAGAGTAAAGGCGGCGATACACAGAGTATCACTCACATGGATTGGTTAACTATAAGAGACCTAAGTCGTTTTATCCCACCCTGCTAAGGTAGCACCCGCCGGGTGAGAAGTCTAAAAGTTAACCCCACAAGTTGCTGAACCCACTACTTTGTAAAAGATCGCCGGGGAGGAACGCCTAAACAACAGCTAGGTTTTCCCCGTGGTTTGTCGTAAACCAGGTAGAAAAACCTATAAAAAACGAGTGTTCTCACGAACGTCGTTTCTTTATATATAACTAAATATATGTAAGGATGGGTACAGCCATCCCGCCGGGAATTATAAAGGAGGCCTGAAACCAGGCACCCACAGATACGCAGTCCTGGAGAGCCACAGACACCTCCCCTCGGCGGGGAACCAGCCAGTGTTAACAACCACGTGTGGCCTAACACTGCTCATCGGTCAGTTTTTTTCGCGGCGAAACAGAAAAAACCCGCCGGAAGGCAAACCCCACCCTGAACAGACACCATCTGAACAATACGACCCGAGGAGGAGACACGCACGACTAACCAAGGTCACAACATAATCCGTGGAATTAGCCAATACACAACTAAACCAGGAAACAAATATAGTCCGAGGAATTAGCCAATACACAACTAAAACCCGGATACACATGACACAGTAGGGCATATTTATAAAATAAATAATAACACTAGACATGTGGCAAAGCTACGAGCGGCTGGCTAGGCCTAGGTAGACGGCAAGAAAATAGTTGAAATATAAACACACACTGGAATATCACAACAGGAACCACCGCCAACACACCACCGAAGCGAAAACTTCCCAACCCCGGGAAGCCTGACACGGACCCAGAAAAAACTTCACTAAGTGAAGGAAAAAAGGCTGGGAACGTCAGCAAACATACAGCTTACCTCATCAGAAGGATAAAAGGCAGCAATAATTAACGCGTAATGAAAGCCGCCTGCATCACCAACTAAACCAAACTGTGAAAAGTTCACGTGTCCACAACAGGACCACGAGGGTACATCCGAAATAGATGCCCCATACATACGACCCAAAATACATTGCACTGCGGGCAACCAGCCCAGGACACTCCTGCTACGCCTATCCTAACCTTACTCGATACATCCCAGAGTAAACAAATGAGAAAAAACTCACTAGGGACGCCACGAATGCGGAACCAGCGGAGCCTGAAAGGAACGTCCGGGCAGGCTGAGCGCAGAGCAAAGAAGGAGGAATGACGCCTGAATCAGCGTCTGGTCAGAAATCCACACAAGTACATCCACGATATGATGGAAAGCTTATTGGATAGTTATTCTTATTTTCTTTTTGTTTTTATTTTTTACGAAGTTTTTTCGTAGTGAGAACCCAATTCATAATGACTGAAGCCATGAGTGAGGTCGCGTGCGCTCATGATGAAGGCTCCTCAGTTTTTAAATGCTCTGCGCGGTAGATTCAAACTACGGCGGATTAGTGTTTGAAGAGGATGCCTTATGTAATAGGCATGTTCGTCAATGATGGAGGGGCCACTAATAAATGTGTGCACATCTGCCTGCTAGGAAGTTGGCCAGCCACCTTTTTGTGTTGTTGTGCATGTTTGTGTTGTAGATTTTGTTTGTTCGGTTGTGGCTGGGGATGGCATCGAAGGCTTTACTAATGTCGAGTGTGGCTAATAGTGATCTGTGTGGTGGTCTAGCTGAGTTGATGCCGTCGAAAGCTCTTTGTGTAAGGTCTGTGAGAAGAGTGTTTGTGGAGTGCAGTGGCCTAAAGCCATGTTGTGTTGGAGCTAGGGGTAGGTCAGGTGTAATTAGTTGTAATACTAGGCGGTCCATGACTTTGGAGGGGGAGCAAAGGAGTGTGATGGGGCGGTGCGAGGAGGGGAGCGTGGGGTCTTTGTTGGGTTTGGGGAATGTGATGATGATACCATGCTTCCAAATGTCTGGTATTGTGTTGTGTGAATAGCTGTAGTTTGATATGTTAGTGAGTGCTTGTATGCCTTGTGGTCCCAGGTGTCTGAGGTGTATGTTGCTTATGTTGTCTAGGCCACAGCGGGTGAGTGCTTGAGATTGTTGATGATATGCTTTGTCTGGTGATTGGTGAAGGGTGTATAGTCAGGGTCTGTGGAATTGTCTCTTACGTCGGATGACACGTCGGTCGTCTTTGTGAGGTTTTAGGTGGCTGACATGTGAGAAGTGATTGATGAGAGTGTTTGCTTGTTGTTTACATGAAGGAGTAGAGTCTGTTGTTGTGATTGCAGCATGTGATTGTGTTGTGTTGCTGTTGGAAAGTGTGATGCTGTTTAGTGTTTTGTAGAGTTTTTGGGGTTTTGTTTTTGTGATCAAGTGTTTGTAAAGTTATTCCAATTTAGTTTTTGTTGTTCTTGTATTTGTTGTTAGTTGGGTGTTGAGTGATTGAATTTGTTGTGTGATGTCTTGTGTGTGGGGTGCTGGGGAGTGTTTCAGTATGTCGCGTTGTCTGATGAGGTTTTGAATTTCTGGTGTGAAGTTGGGGTTGTGTCTTTTTCTGTTACCTCTTGGAATGTGTTCTTGTCAGCGTTTTGGATAGTTTTATTGAGTATGTGTACAGCATTGTTGATGTTAGTGATGGGTGTCTCATTTGTGAATGCTTCCCATTTAGCTCTTTTATAATTGGTGTAGTGTGTGTGGCTAGCTGGGGTGAGTCTGGTTTTTGGTGGTGATAATGCTTGGGAGGTGGTCAGAGCCTAAGGTTCTGACCACCCTCCAGGATGTTGTGGGGGCGAGTTCTGGGGAGCAAAAGGTGATGTCAGGAGATGATGGGTTATAGGGGCTTGGTGAGGAATATGGGTATGTTGATGGATGTCGTTAAGGATGATGAGGTTATCGGTTTGGTTTTGTAGTACCAGCCCTCTGTCTGTGTCGGGGTTGTCGACAAACCAGGCCGACCGTCTTGGCGTTGGAAGTCACCACCAGGATGATGTGTGGGGTGTGTGGGGTGTTTGTGATGTGTTGTAAGTGTGGTCTGTATTCATTGGCGTAGGGATGTTTGGGGAGGGATGTATGTGTTTATGATGGTATGTGGAGTTGGTTGCCAGTGCGTATTTTAATTGACTGTATTTCTGTTGTGTTATCATTTGGCGGGAGGAGGGATTTGGTTTGTAGGCTGGTTACTATGTATGATGTTTCTTTGTGTACCAGGGTGATGAGGTCCACCGCGCCGACAGCCCGGTCTTGTCTGATGGTGGTGAGAATTATGAAATGTGGGTGATTTTTGTGTTGTGCAGAGTTTGTTCTTGTAAGATGGCAATGTGTGTGTTGTGTGGTTTGATGAAGTGTGAGAGTTCGTGTTTCTTTGTGTTGATGCCATCTATGTTCAGTTGAAGAATGTTAATGTTATGTGCACGATGTATTTGGGTGCTGCTGCACGAGGATGGGGTGGGGGTGAGGGAGGGGGCTGGGGGTTGGGATGGGTGAGGTGGGGGTGGGGATTGGGGAGCAGGAGATGGGGGTTGGAATGGATTTGGATGAGGTGTGGTGTGTTGGAGTTGAGGATATGGATGGTATGGGAAGGTTAGTGGGGTCTAGGGAGGAGAGGTGGACGGATTTTAGGGGGGGGAGTGGATGATATGGGAAGGTTAGGTGGGTTGGGGAGGAGAGGTGGACGGGTTTTAGGTGAGGGATTTGACTGGGAGGGAGAGGAGGGGCATGAGGAAACAGGTCCAGGTGTTGTGTAGTGTTTCTTGGAGGCAAGTGTTGTGCAGGTGAAGTGGGTCCAGTTCCCGCATGAATTGCAGAGAACTGAACCCTTAGTATGGCGACTCAAAGTGATGGGTTTTGAGCAAGTTGGACATATGTATGTGTACGGTGGGTGCCTTATGTAGGCATGTTCGACAATGATGGAGGGGCCACTAATAAGTAGAATGATATGTACTTCGATGAATTGAGAATTGGCTTACTGGGCATAAACGAGTAGTAATAAACAGTAAAGCCTCGGACTGGAAAAATTTCACAAGTGGGTGTGACGCAGGGGGTCCAGTGCTCGGACTCGTTCTTTTCTTAATTTATATTAATGAAATTGATGACGATCTTCATGTACAATTTCAAAATTTGCAGATGATACCAAAATAGCGAACATAGTAATAGTATCTCCCTTGCATGTTCAACAGATCCAAAGTAATTTAGATAAATAAGCAAATTGGGCCCAAACCTGGCAAATGAGTTTCTATACCGACAAATGTAAAGTACAGTCAGGACCCCCAATACGCGAGAATAGGGGTGACAGGAGGCATCGCGTGTTGCGAATTCGCGTATTGTGGAACTAACTTTAAATGGGAATAATTAGATATGGGTGACATCTCTCAATTATGGCCTATTTTCAACATTTTTGGCCCTATTTTCGAAATTTTTGGCTCTACAGTACAGTCTATATCTTATATATAAGAACAACAATGAATAAAAATATGAAACCTTACTTTAAAATTAGTAGTAGATAGGCTAGGACTAGGACTAGGACCGTAGGACTTCACGATTTTCTCCAACTTCTCCCTCCCTGACCAAATCGTACGAACAGTTTACTCTGACAAGCCCATAGCACGGCCTATTGCACAGTTTCCTTCTCCTTTTTTCTTGCGATCCAACACTTCCACCTTCATTTTGTGTGTTATCTTCTTATATTGGTGTGGCATGGCGAAAAAATGGCAGGCACTACAAACGTTTGGTCACTCCGCGCGGCTATGAGCGGGACTGTGGGAGGGAGGGTAAGCGGGAGGGAAGGCAAGCGTATGCCTCTTCTTCTTCTTCTTCTCTTTTCGGAGCCACGCCTGGGCCTCGCGAAACGTAGACCGTTGCTCGCGTATCAAGCGGGAATAGCGGATTGGCCCCTTCTTAGCTCTCGATTCGTGTATTGTGGTACCACTCGCGTAATTAATGTTTTGGTTATTTTCGAGGGGTAACTCGTGTATTAGGGTTAGCGCATTGTGGAATCGCGTATTGGGCGACCTGGACTGTACTACATATAGGATACAAGAAAAAAAATATGAAAAAACTACTCTATGAATGGTAGTCAACTAAAAAAACACTGATAAAGAAACTGACTTAGGAGCTACAATATCAAGCAATTTAAAACCTAGCCAACAATGTACCGAAGTAGTTAAGAAAGCAAACAAAATTATTGGTTTAATCGGAAGATAGTTTGAATACAAATCCGAAAAATATATTTTCACTTTATACAATTATTTGGTTCGCCCCCATCTGGAGTACTGTGTACAATTTTATTGTCCGTATTATCAAAAGAACATAAAAAGGCTGGAGAGAATACAGGGGAGAGTGAAATGATCCCTAGACTGAGAAATAAGTCATATGAAGGGCATTTAAAAGAGTTAAATCTTCTTAGTTTAACAAAGCGCAGGCTAAGAGGGGACCTAATCTATCTATTTATTAGTGGCCCCTCCATCATTGACGAACATGCCTATTACATAAGGCATCCTCTTCAAACACTAAATCCGCCGTAGTTTTGAATCTACCGCGCAGAGCATTTAAAAACTGAGGAGCCTTCATCATGAGCGCACGCGACCTCACTCATGGCTTCAGTCATTATGAATTGGGTTCTCACTACGAAAAAACTTCGTAAAAAATAAAAACAAAAACAAAATAAGAATAACTATCTAATAAGCTTTCCATCATATCGTGGATGTACTTGTGTGGATCTCTGACCAGACGCTGATTCAGGCGTCATTCCTCCTTCTCTGCTCTGCGCTCAGCCTGCCCGGACGTGCCTCCCCACGCTCCGCTAGTTCCGCATTCGTTGCGTCCCATAGTGAGTTTTTTCTCATTTGTTTACTCCAGGATGTATCGCAGTAAGGTTAGGATAGGCGTAGAAGGAGTGTCCTGGGCTTGTTGCCCGCAGTGCAGTGTATTTTGGGTCGAGTGTATGGGGCAGCTGTGTCGGATGGCCCCCCGTGGTCCCGTTGTGGACACGTGAACTTTTCACAGTTGAGTTAGTTTGTGATGCAGGCGGCTTTCAATACGCGTTATTTATTGCTCGCCTTTTATATTTCTGATGAGGTAAGCTTTGTTTCTGACGTTCCCAGCGTATTTTTCTTCACTTGGTGAAGTTTTTTCTGGGTCCCGAGTCAGTCTTCCCTTTGTCGGAAGTATTTGCTACGGTGGTGTGTTGGCGGTGGTTCCTGTTGTGATATTTCCAGTGTTTGTGTATATTTCAACATTTATTATGCCGTCTACCTAGGCCTAGCCAGCCGCTCGTAGCTTTGCCAATGTACTAGTGTTATTGTTTATTATTTATCAATATGCCCTACTGTGTCATGTGTATCCGGGTTTTAGTTGTGTATTGGCTAATTCCTCGGACTATAATTGTTTCCTGGTTTAGTTGTGTATTGGCTAATTACACGGATTATTGAGTGACCTTGGGTTAGTCGTGCGTGGCTCTCCTCGTGTCTCTTGTTTGTTCAGATGGTGTCTGTTCAGGGTGGGTTTCCTTCCGGCGGGTTTTTTCTCGGTTTCACCATGAAAAAAATCCCGGCCAAGAGCCGTGTTGGGCCACACGTGGTTGTTAACACTGGCTTGTTTCCCCGGCGTTGGGGTGTCTGTGGCTCTCCAGGACTGCGTCTCTGTGGGTGCCTGGTTTCAGGCCTCCTTTGATTCCCGGCGGGATGGCTGTACCCATCTATAAAACGTTGTTCATGCGGACATACGTTATGTAGTTTTTCTACCCGGTTTTACAAAAACCACATGAAAAAACCTAGCTGTTGTTTTAGGCTTTCCTTCCCGGCGATCTTTTACAAAGAAGTGGGGACAGGAACTTATGGGGTTAACGTTTGGACATCTCACCCGGCGGGTGTACCTGGGTAGGGTGGGATGAACGACTTATGTCTTTCAGTTAGTTAACCAATCCATTTTAAGTGATACTATGTGTATCGCCGCCTTTACACTTACGGCGATTGAAGGTTCAATTAGGTTAATATCGATTCTTCACACCCGGTGGGTGCTCCTGGGTGGAGGAACTAAGGAATTTACAAAATTCGATTTCGATTTAACCACTTAATTTAGTGATACAATTAGGTATCGCCGCCTTCCAAACTTACGGCGATCTTTTGTGACAATTTCGTTAGGAACATCAGATCTCGTATCATCCTGCCCTGTGCTATTCTACTAAAATATTTCAAGGGCCGGCGTCTTGATGGGGGGTTGCTTTGTTACAAATTGAATCTTTGAGACAGTCACCACCACCAAGTGTCTATTAGCGCCATGCTGGACCGTTATATTATATCAGAGGGTATTCTTCACTTTCTTTAACAAAAGATTTGTTTAGATATTCTGAACCCCGCCGCGTAGCGAGCTGTGTTCGTTGTGTCATTACATCGCGTTACCCGGCGGGTTATTAACACTTGTGTGCGAACATGTTGGGTTAACCTTATGAGCATTAATTCCTGGAAATTTTATTTTTTCCAGAGCTGAGCTCCGGCGGACCAATACAGACCCGGCGGTAGTTTTCTCCCACCAGTCTCTGTCATGGCTACGGTGGCCCCAGTTTTTGCTTTGTGCACTACCCCTGCTTGTGCTGGTATCCCTATTTTTGCGCATACCCTTTGCATAAGGTGTGTTAAATGTCTTAGACCGTTCAAGGGGTCTCTGGGTTATGCGTAATTGTTCTTTTTGCTCCCAATTAGCTGTAAAGGTCCTTTGTGATAATGATAAGACCGCGGCCGGTAGCGTTGGGAGGGGTCGGGCAACAGAGGTCAGCCTACACTACCATTGTTGCGCATAAATCACTTCAATGTGACAACGTCCCACTTTGGGATTAGATTGGCTCCCCGAACACCCTCCCCCTAAACGTTCCTCTAGAGTCACGAGTATTAAGCCGGCGGAGACTGGTCAGGGTTCTGTATCTTCTGCTGCTACACCTAAACGCCCAAGAGAGCCTACACCCCCGGTATCCGCCTCCTCGTCTCGGGCGAGATCTCGGTCTAGGTCTCCTCTTAGACACCAAGTCATCTAGTCGTGCCTCCTTCACCGGCGAGGTAAGAAGAGTAGGACGGAAGGTTCCACCAGTGGTCACGGCGAGGAATCCTCCAGATCTAAGAATAGTTCGCGGTCACACCGTAGCCATAAATCCTCCCAAAAGGATTCACATAAACGGAAGTCCTCTCGACATTCACCAACTTCTAGTGCATCTCATCGTACCTCTACCCCAGACAGAGTTTGTGTTAAGGCCCAAGAGTCCAGTGCAGCGCCTGTCCCAAAAGAGGATTTGCCACTTAATATTTTAACCCTGGAATTGGAAAGTTCAGGGGGTTCAGTAATTGAGAATGTTTCAGACTCTCAAGAGAGCGTAGGCCAGGGCCTCGGTGTTTGGCGGTTTGCTCAACCAGGGTCTGACCACCCACGTCTGACTCAAACGAGTCACACAGTAGCCGATGTCCACAGGGACGCGGCGATCCCATCCTCTATCCCAGACTTATCTTGGCAACAAGGTACCCCTGCCTCGGCGGGGTCTTCTCAGGAGGATCAGGAGGAGAAAGACGAAGTTTCAATAATTTCGGAGATGGAAGGACAAGGGTCAGGCTCAGGCTTGGACGCCGCACAGGACTAAAATGATTCATCTGTAAAGTTCTTCATCAACCAGTTTGTTACGGCACAAGAAATTAATGGGCTGCTTACTCATGCTTTATCTAAATTTTTTGGCCAAACAACAGGAAAAACCCCACAATGGGACTTGGGGGCTCCCACGACAAGTTCTACGGTACGGCATATGATGACTTCGATTGATTTATCTAAGATCCCTAACCCTCCCACTCTGTTAACCTCAGGGATCACTAGGCCTGCTACGGCGGCATTGACAACTTCAAATGTCAGGGTAATAACGGATGTCAATCCACCCCCTCTAGACAAAGCGCCTCTTAGAAAGGTAGCTATGCCCTTACTTTATGGGCCAGACGAGTCATGGGTTCTTTTGAACCCCTCTAAACCAGAGCTTGCCCAACCTACCTTGTCAGGGGAACTCCCGGTACCACGTCAGTGGGTCATCCAGCGCAATAAGTCAAAGAACTTAAGGGCCGTGGATACTTTGGGTAATGTTCTGGACGTAAACATCAAGGCTATACCTAGTTATTATCACCAAGATTATTTTTGTGTATGCTTCTAAGCCTGCTTTACCCCCTGCCTCAGCTTCAAAACTATTTTCAGACTGGTCTAAGCTGGATGGGTTTAATGATATTAAGACTCTGTCAGCTCTCACTCCTGAACTAGATTTTACAGACCGTCACACGACGCAGCTAATCCAGTTTTGAAGGTGGGACAGTTGGGACCAGGACATTGGGTAGATTGGGAGGTAGAGGCTCAAAACTTGCAACCACTTTCACTTCTAAATCTTCCCACCAGATCCCTCAAGATACTCATTCATGGTTCTCCATGCCGGTGGGTTCTGCCGGCGGAGTCCCGTCAGCTTTGTTTTCATTTCTAGCTGCCCCTAAGATTAATCTTTGTGAGCTGAAGGACCCGTTCACTACCCCTTCCCCTACTCACCTAGACAGAGAATTTAGGCTACGGGGAAAAGCTTTTCGCCTGTTCTCGCAGTACATAGTATCTCAGCAGGTGGCTAAGTCTTTACTACGGTCCACTCAGGCAATCGCAGATGCGGATGCTCGAAGATCGGTTGAGTTATCCCGGCGACTGATTCTTCAGTCGTCAATCCAATCCTTGGGTGACATACTTGGGTGCCTTGCTTGAGGCGGTACGAGCACGACAAGATCTTAGGATGTCGTTAGTTCGCAAGCTACCTGATCGCATTGCTAATCAGGTGGTTATGTCACCAGTGCTTACTCCCTCTTTAATGACCCCTGAAGTGTGGCGAACGGTGTTCAATATGGCACAGGCCGTTAAGCACAGTCCCACCCCTTCTAAGAAACCTGCATTTAACTTCCCCAAACCCAGGCCTACTACTAAAGCTCAGCCAGGGGGATCTAAACCTTTTCTTCCGCCTAAGTCCTCCCACTCCCCCCGGGCTCAGTACAGGCAAAGGCAGAGTACGTTTACAGGTCAGAGAAGGACGCGGCCAGAATAAACCAGGTCAGGGCCAGTCTTCGGCCAACACCAGCCAGCCGGCAAAGCGTCCAGCACCACCAACCCCACCATCAAAAAAACTAAAGTCTCTCTCACTCCCGGCGCCTACCTTAAGGCCGGAGGAACCGAGGGTAGTACAGCCGGCGTACCCTTGTCTGCTAACTGGGTCATTCCGAACGTGTCACCAAGCATGGCCGTTAAACACTTGGGCACGGATGGTGGCACGCAAAGGCATCACTTGGCAGTGGCTCCAGCGACCTCGATTAACGGTCAGCTGACAACGGCGAATTTTGTTTCTTTAGAGGTGGAGTCACTACCAGAAAATGATTGCCAAGAATGTCATCATCCCGGTCCCACCAAATTACCCTGTATTCACGTCCAAACTATTTTTGGTTCCCAAAAGGGACAGTGTTCAGATGAGGCCGGTCGTAGACCTGTCTTATCTGAATCTTCACATTCACAACGAATCTTTCAGAATGTTAACAGTACACCAAATCAGGCTAACACTTCCACCGGGAGGTTGGATGTGTTCACTAGACCCTGACAGACGCCTATTGGCACGTATCGTTCAACAAAAGATTTCAAAGGTTTTTGGCCTTACGGATCAGGCACCAAAATTTTGTTTTTCAGAGGATGCCGTTCGGCTTGAACCTAGCACCTCGATTATTCACAAAAACTAGTCCGGCAAGCCCTGATGCCATTGTTAAAACAGGGGATCAGAGTGTTGTGGTATCTAGACGACTGGCTGGTGGTGGCAGAGACACAACAATTATGCATAAAACATGTCAATATCATTTTAAATCATGTCAAAAACGCTTAGGCTTCAAGTTAAATCTGGTAAAGTCAAACCTTGTTCCCTCACGAGTAATTCAGTGGATAGGGCTGGTCTGGGGACACCGCCGCTCTCACTCTGAGTCAGAGTGTGGACAATCGCAACAGGTTTCGCAGGAAACTGTTCAGGTTTTCTTCACAGTCTGACTACGACGCGAACGGGTCTGGGAGTCTCTGGTCGGCTCTCTCAACTGGATTCAACTAACTGTCAAGTTGGGCCGGTTGAAAGTAAAACGATTAATATTGGAAGGCAACAAAATATTTCCCGCTCTCTACCGGCGGGAAAATTATGGCCCATCCCGAAATTAATCCACACCTTACTAGCGGTCTGGGCGAAGAGGGAAACATTGCACTCAATAATGTCATGGACCTTTCCTCCACCAACGGTATGGGTAGACACGGATGCGTCAGGCACAATAGGGTGGGGATTTCAGTCAAATCAGGGGGCACCAGGGTCAGGGGCTTTGGTCCCACTTAGAAATCTCTCACATCAATGTCAAAGAATTACTAGTCCCCTTGTATTTCCTTCAGGCTCACGGCCCGGCGTTACGGGGCAAGTCGGTGGCCTTCAGAATGGACAATCTGAATGCAGTCCACTGTATTCAGAAACAAGGGTCAACGAGGTCAAGGAAGTTGCTAAACGTGTCGGAAGAGATTTTTGCTCTAGCCAACAGTCTAGATATTTATCTTCACGCATCTTATCTCCCAGGCGTAGCGAACGTCTGGGCAGACGCTCTGTCCCGGAGACAGAGCACGACAGTTAGAATGGGAGGCTCAAGCAACCCATTTTCAAACCTAATGATTGCAGAGCTCTCCCATCCACAAGTGGATCTTTTTGCGTCCGAGGAGACTCACAAACTCCCTCTATACCTCACCCGCCGGGCGAAAACGCCGGCAGGGGGGCCAGACGCCCTAGTGACAGACTGGAACAGATGGAGCTCCATCTATCTGTTTCCACCGCCAGATGCGTCACTAATGGTGCCACGTAGTGAACAAACTACGAGATTATCGAGGCCTTAGTCTCGCTAATCGCTCCCCTGTGGCCGGCGCAGTTGTGGTACCAGCAATTGAAAATGTGGTTGCCCGGACCCGGTATCGCTCCCGGTCGGGTATTCCACTTAGGACACGATTGGCAACCTAGCGACCTCGCTGACTTTTGCATTATGGACATTCAGGAGGCCAAGTGGCTAGCACCATACGGTAGAGATGTGACCAATAAATTACTCAATCAATATACTCAGTCTACAAAACGACAGTATCAATCACATTGGCAAGCCTTTACTTCTTGGATCGTTAGAACAGAACAAACTGTACCCTCAGTGGCATTAGTTTTTAATTATTTGAATTATCTGTTTGAGCAGAACCGTTTTATCTGTGGTAACATTAAAAAATCACTTAACTGCGATTAGAGTGCCCTTTTTTGACCTTACGGGTCTTTCCATACCGGGTTGCGGAGGGAAAACAGGTTTTATGAGAGCATGTTTTAAACTCCGCCCCCTCCCGGTCAGCTCATGCCTACTTGGTCTCTGGACAAAGCTTTGTCTTTGCTTCACTCTCGTCTGTACCAAAATACTGCAGACTTTGCATTACTCTTAAAAAAGGACGGTTTTCCTTTTGGCTTTGGCCACGGGGAACTGAGTGTCTGAGCTGGCGGCGATGAGCAACACACCTAATTGTCTTAGGTTTGGTAGACTTAATGAATGTATTTCCATTGCACCCTCCCCAGGTTTTGTAGCCAAGAAATGAGCATAGTGCACACGTGTTTTCTGAGTTCACGGTGCCGGCGTTAAAAAGGGGAAAGGTGCCTCATAATCTATGTCCAGTGCAAGCTCTAACCAAATATTTGAGAGTAGCTCCTCGAAACCCCCAAGGTGCTTTATGGGTAGCAAGTACGGGTAAAACGCTTACTTAAACGGCGATTAGCCTCTCTTCTGGTAGAAGTCATTAAAGAAAGTAATCCCGGCGTTGTGGGTCGGGCCCACGATTTACGCAAATGGGCAGCCTCTTTACGTTTCCTGAAAAGAATTTCAGTCGAAGATATCGCGTCCACGGCAGTTGTGGGCGTCTAATCATACGTTTCTGTCTAGATACTTGTCAGTTGCTCTAGACAAAACCTTCCTTACCATGTATAGCTCTAAGGCAGAGGGTCTAGGTGGCCCTGCAGTCACTTTTGTTTACTTTCACCGGAAGAGAGTGGGGGGGGGGGGGTGCAGTCAGTTGACATAGGACACCCTAGACCCCGAAGAAGTATGAGAGCTGTGATACAATTTAAGGTTAAAATGTGATATGAAAATTTCTCAGCGAGAAATTGTGCTAGTACAATGTTAAGTACAAAACAACGGTGTTGTTATAGTAGTTTTAGCTGCGAAAGCAATTGAATATTAGAACAATGGAGTTCCTTTGCAATTTATCTCCAAGTTTATTGGGGTTTATTATGGGCCCATATAAACTTATATCTTGTTATTTTTTGTCACCTCACAATGAGTGGGGTGCCTTTGTAACTACAGATCTGTGTTCAGAATCTTCAGGGTTACCCATTTTTTGTCAGGCAGGCTTCTTTGAAGCACGCACCTGCCTGAACCCCCTTTTTCTTGTATATTTTCGGCCTACGCCGTTGTTAAATATTGTTCAAAAGTAAGAATACTATGTGGTGGTTTTTATTATCTGCTTTTCTAGAGTTATGATATGATTACGAATGTCCCCCTCCAGTCTTAGAAATCAGGCATGTTCGTCAATGATGGAGGGGCCACTAATAAATTATAGGTTTGACTCCTGTAAGGAGATAAAGAAAACCTAATATTTAGTAGTGGCCCCGTAATCATTGACGACTGGGGCCCTCCCGACCGTCCCCTTCCCATTCGTTGATGTATTGAGGATTTTGGTTTACTTGATATGTCAGTGAAGGAGGAATGACGCCTGAATCAGCGTCTGGTCAGAGATCCACACAAGTACATCCACGATATGATGGAAAGCTTATAGTTATTCTTATAGTAGTTATTCTTATTTTCTTTTTGTTTTTATTTTTTACGAAGTTTTTTCGTAGTGAGAACCCAATTCATAATGACTGAAGCCATGAGTGAGGTCGCGTGCGCTCATGATGAAGGCTCCTCAGTTTTTAAATGCTCTGCGCGGTAGATTCAAAACTACGGCGGATTAGTGTTTGAAGAGGATGCCTTATGTAATAGGCATGTTCGTCAATGATGGAGGGGCCACTACTAAATATTAGGTTTTCTTTATCTCCTTACAGGAGTCAAACCTATAATCTATCTATTGCCTGACGCCGTGATCCCCGAAGGGGTGGCCACGAACGAACCGCCCCATGCACCTCTGTCCCCAGTCAGTCGGTGCCCCTCAACAGCACCCTTCGTTCATGTAGTTCCTCACTCCATCCTTCCACCTCATATTCGGTCTACCTCTCCCCCTCTGTCCCTCCACCTCGCTCTCGTACACCCTCTTAGTCATTCTCTCGCTTTCCATACGTTCCATATGGCCGAACCATCTCAAGTTGTTCCTTTTCACACTTTCCAGCATGTACCTCCACACCACACGTCCTTCTACTTCCTCATTAGTCTGTCTATCCCTCCATGTAACTCCGCACGCACTCCTTAAGTAATTCATTTCCACTGCTCTCACTCTTAGTCTGAGTCTCTCAACCAACGTCCATGCTTCGCTTCCGTAAGTCAGTGTCGGGATTACCACACTGTCATGCAAGGACTTCTTCACTTCCATACTGACCACCCTATTTCTTGTTACTGCTTTTAGCGTTCCTACAACCCTCTTCCCCTGTTGTACCCTCTCCCGCACCTCTTCATCCATAGTCCCATCTTTACTCAACACACTGCCCAGATACTTAAAAGAGTTGACGATCTCCATAGCCTGACCGTTCAGCTTCACCTCACACTCTGTGACTTCACCCCTTTCGAAGACCATAACCTTGCTCTTCCCCGTATTTACCTTCAAATTCCGTTTTTCGCACACTGTTCCAAACGCATTTACCAGACCCTGCAACTCCCATTCATTGTCACGCATCAGGAACTGTATCATCCGCAAACAGCAGTATAGGTAGCTTCCACTCAATTCCCTCCCTTTTCAGCGATACACCAACATCCACTGCTCTTGATAGTATTCTTTCATAACTCCATCCATATATACAGTAAACAACCACAGGGGACATCACACCTGTTTTCAAACCAACATTCAGGTCAAAGAACTCGCTCTGCTCACTCTCCACACGTACTGCCGCCTTTGCACCCTCATACATGCTCTTCACTGCTTTCAGCAACTTGCCCTCTACTCCGTATATTCTAAGTACTTTCCACAAAACCTTCTCTATCCACTCTTCATAGGCCTTCTCCAAGTCCATAAAGTCAACATACACCTTTGTGTCTTCTCCAGATACTTCTCCACAACACCAATTCAGGGTAAAAATCTGATCTCCACATCCTCTTCCTTCCTAAAACCTCCCTGCTTGTCGCCTATCCATTTCTCCGTTCTCACTCTCACTCTCTCAATCACTACCTACTGTATACCTTCCCTACTACGCTTAGAAGACATATTCCTCGGTGGTTACCACACACTCCTCTTTCCCCTTTGCCCTTATATAGGGGGACTATTATGCCAGTCTTCCAGTCATCGGGTGCACTCCCCTTCTCCCATGCTAGTGCACATTTTCCATACCCATTCTATCACTATCTCACCACCATACCTCAACATTTCCCCACACACACTCCAGCTGTGCCTGGTGCTTTCCCCAACTTCACTCTTTTCATGGGGTCCCACACTTCTGACCTCCTGATCCCACCTCCTCCTCCACTACTTCTATTCTCTCCCTCTCATACCATATCAAGCTATGTTTGCTGGCTCTTCATTCCTTTCATTTAGCAACTCACTGAAGTACTCCCTCCATCTTTCGACTCTCTCTTGCTTCTCAGCTAGCATTCTTCCATTCTTATCTTTCACACCCTTACTGTTTCCCTTGCTACCTTCCCTAACTTTCTTGACTTCTTTCCAGAACAGTTTCTTACTCTCCCTCCATTTTACACTCAGATTCCTTCCAAATTCCTCATCTACTCTTCTCTTACTTTCCTTCACTACTCTCTTCACCACCCTCGTACTCTCCACGTACCTCGCTCGTTTCTGTCTCTCGGAATCTTCATTCCCTCTACTACCCAAACACTCTCTATATGCTTTCTTCTTTTCTTCCACAGCTATTCTTACCTCTTCTGTCCACCATGCTGTACCTTTCACTCCCCTCCCTCTTCTCCTCACCCACACACCTCCTCACATGCTGCACAGATCTCATCCTTAAACACCTTGCTCATCTCCTCCACTTCCTCCATAACTTCCAGGTCGAACCCACCTAGTCGTCTTTCCACTGCTCTCCTGTACTCCTCCCTGACTTCCTCCTCCTGCAACCTCTCCCCCCTCCTCACAATTTCCATCCTCCTCTCGCCTCCCTCCCGCTCTCCTCACCCACTTCTTTGTATCCTAACCTTAGCTACCACTAGATAATGATCAGACAGACCCCCTCCAAGACCCCTATACACCCTAGCATCCATCACAGATTTCTTCATTCGTTCATCCACACATACATAATCAATCAATGACTTTCGTTCCACCCCTGTCTTATCCTTCATCGTCAACATCCGTTTCCACGTGTACCTGTGAATCATTCTGTGTCGGAAGAAGGTGTTGGCTATCCACAGCCTCCTCCCCACAACATACGTCCACAAGTGCACTACCATTCCCATTCACCTCTGATGGTACCCCACCCTCCCACCACTCCCTCAACTTTCCTATCACCCACCTTACCATTCATATCCCCACTCAGAAATATTCTTTCGTTCTTGTCAAACTTCTCCAGGCACGCCTCCACATTCATCCAGAACTCCTCTTTCTTTCTTTCAAGTATATCCTCTGTCGGGGCATACACGCATACAATCACCCACGTTTGTATTCCTACTTTCATTCTCACCCACACAATCCTTGAACCCACAGACCCATACTCTCTTACACATTCCTTCCATTTGCTACTTACAAACAAACATGCACCTTCTCTCGCTGTTCCTTCACTCACTCCAGCACACACACCCACTCCACACTCCCACTCTCTCAAATCTGAACCTTTCCATTTGGTCTCTGTCATTCCACATACATCCAGCCTGGCATTCACTAACACTTCCAGAACCTCTCTCTCTTGTGTGCCATCATTCATGCCACTAACATTCCACGTAGCCATTCTCAGAATGTCCCAGGCCATGCCCTTAGTCGGTCGTGGTTCGTCAACGTTGGTTTCCGTCCGCATCCGAGGCTGTTCGTTTTTCGTTTTTCTTTGCTTAGATATTTTTTTTTTTCCGGGTGGGGGTTCGCCAAGCCCACCGACCCAACCTCTTTAGGTCCGCCTCCTTTACCGGAACACGCAGAAGGCACGTGGGGGCATAATTCTAATTTCCCTAACCCCCAGGGGACCTAATTCAAAGTGTTTAAAATTGTTACATCGGACAACAGCGCTTGAGGACTTTTAAGAAGGTTTTTTACCTGGGCAAAGAGGGCGCGGGAGTCTTAAGAGGTTAGGCATACAAAAATGCCTTTCAAAACCCCAATTGGCACTCAAAAAACACCAAAGCCAATATGTGATTAAGTGAAAAGATTTTCATTACCCCCCTCCATCCACCTACCTCCTATCCACTTCCTCCAACATGGTGTCTCCCCCCACCCCCCCCCCCCTTATAACCTCCTTCCTCCACATCTTCCCCCAAACCCCTCAATAAGTCCATCTTATTTTTCCTCGTTATTCCCCCTTATATCGGGTAATTTTCGGAGCGAATTTCCCGCCCGGCGGTTTCAGGGTCACTGGGGGAGGTCAAGTTAGGGATGATCCTAAACAACAGAAGAGACTTTCAACTTGCAAGGGACGTCCCCCATTAGCGGATTTGGGGGAGGCGAGGAGAGAGAGAGAGGCTATTACGTGGCGCGCCGGGTACTCCCCATCCTGATACGATCGGTCCGGGCACATAATTACGTCTATTTCATCACCCCCAACTACTATTCCACTGGTGTTTATTTGCTTGTTTTACATGTTAATATCTTTCATATAAATGTAAAAAATAGGTGGAATATGAATAAGTAATAACGATATTTATGGTGTAAAAGTTGCACGATTTTAGTCTGGGAATGGCCCAAAATTACTATTCTTGGGCGGGAGGGTGGAAAAACTACCAGTAGCTTCGCGTTTTAAAGGTTAAAGGTTAGATATTTAAGAGCAATAGGGGATGTCAACAAATATTTCACAATCGATCATTTCAAATTACAGTAAGAGGAAATGGTTGCAAAAACAATCGGGGAAAAGGACATTTTAACTCCCATGAAGGCAAAGCATTTTTTTTGTTTCAATCGGCTAGTAGAAAACCTTATGGGAATGGGGGATACCCAGGGTCCATGTCATTGAAATGTCGAACTGTTGAAACTTTACAAAAATACGCCTAGATAAATATTATTCTCACTTCTTAATCCGCGATTAACTTTGCGTTTACAAACTAATAGGCAACACTTTTTAATGAGCTTACCGTTATCTTTTTTTTCTCACATTAGTTAGGTAGTTTAGCTACCAAAGCAGGCTAGAAAAAAAAGGACTCAATATACCTTTGTTGCTTGTCTTTCCTTTGTTCTCCTTTGAAAATGTTGCGACTCCGGTTCGCTTTCCTTGAATAATTACACCATTGATTGATATTAAGCAGTACAGAAAGTGGGGGCTTCTCATCAATACATGTTCTTGTCAAACATTACTTAATCTATTCCACCTGCTTGGAGCAGCCCCACAGAACCATGGTTGTAGCTTTAACACCCGGGAGAAGCGCGGACTCTATGGTATTTGTAAAAACGTCCCGGCCAGCGGTAGGTATTTTGGTTAAATTCCTGCACGAAAATTCGCCACAATTTACCATAAATAATCATTATTACTTATCCATATGCGGCCTATTTAGTGTTATAGTAGTCTTACGTTATCCAACGTGAAGGGCTATAAGTTTAGCTGCTAGGACAGCGGGGCCGATTTATCGGTAATACATGGGGCAGGGTCCATTATCTTTTCTCGGCAGTAGTCACCTAAAAATCTGCTACTAGGTACGTTGTTTACCAACCACTTCGGAGACTACTTGTTGAGGAATAGAAAACGCAAGGGAAAAAAAAGGTAGGGTAGAAAAAATTAAAAAATAAAGTTTTGCCACTACTCAAAAAATCTTTGCTTCCCTTCTGGAAAAACGCCATGCTCGAAACTTCAAACATAACTGGCCCTCAGGCCGGTACAACACCACTCAGGTTTTCCTGCCCAACCCTCGGTCCGACCTGCACAAATTTTTTGTTGATGTTCTTTTTCTACCCCCCTTTCGCTTCTTTAGGTGGAGTTGTGAGGCCTTTCTCAGGGCTTTTGAGTTTCTAGAAGGAATTGATTCCGTGATGTACGACATTGCTCTTTGGGCAAAAAAATTCTGGGGTTTGGCGGGCGGGGTGTTAGTGAACTGGAGGGGGACTATGGCATTACTTGTTTGAAGGTTGCGTTTGTCGGCCACGACATTTTGCTTTGCGATTGCGTCCGGAGTCTAGGCCTACTTCAACTTTTTCTATTTTTGTGGTTAATTTTCACTTTTTGCTTATGTTAACATCACTTTTGTGGATATTACAGGCAGTGTTTTGCATGGTGGTAACCAGGTTTAACCCTTTATGAGGGGCACTTGGTGAAAATAGTTGGAGATATCAAAAAAACCCTCTTAGGACATTGAACAATTGAGAGGTGTTTTCTAAGAAATTTGTACTGTTGTTGAATATTCAGTTTGGTGCACTTGGCCATGTTTAGCAATGTTGCGTCAAAACCAAATAACCTGTAACGGGCTACTCGCACTGCCTTACGGGTAACCATGAACAAATCCCGGCTTAGGGATGTTTTGGCACCATTTTTGGTGTCAGTGTGTGGTCACCTAAATATATGGTCTTATTTCCCAAAACTTAATATTGATTGTAAAAATATTTGCTCAGGGCCACTTAAAAATAAGTATAAATTAAGCATTACTGTGAAACTTTTACTTACATTCTATAATAAATGAGGTAATTGAAAATAAACTGCCTGGATCTATATAAAAAATAAAACTTTAAAATGGAAAAAAAATAACTTTACATATTGTGAGGGTTTGACGCCCTCACCAAATACCAAAAGGAAGGAAAACCTTCTATTTGGTATAGTAGCCTCGGAGTATCCAATGTAGAAGCTATATACTTACTCGGAGATTTCCGTTCCGTATCCTAGAGCGGGGCAATTATCGTAATCAACTAGCGCGATTAAAAATCGATAACCTCTAGAGTAGCACCTTACTCTCTCTACTAGGTATGTTGTACACAGGCTTTTGAGGGGCCCACTATTTGAAAAAGGAAAAAGAGAGAAAATATTGATGAGAAGAAAAGAAAGATAAAAATTCAAGGGAAATCAGGGCCCATTTCCTATCTGGCTTCTTACGCCATGTTGTCATGGGGCGTACCTTCCTAGCCCGCTTGGGGCTAGCCAGATCAATCTAGGTATCAAGTTACAAAGAGGTAAGATTGGATTGGGCAGGGGTAACGGTTGCGGAGGGTGGGATTACTATGAAAGTTGGATCACTCCGAGGAGACTACTCCCAAATAGGTTTTTCCTTCCTTTGTATTTGTGGGCCCTGAGGGGTGTCCAAAACCTCCCAATTTGAGTAGTACCCTCTATGTTCCAACGTAGAGCTTAGAGTAAACAAAACATTGGGAGGGGCGGACCATCCAAGCGGGAAAAACCCACCAAAACTTTAGCCCTTAGGAAAAATATCAGGACCATGGACAGAACCAAACGTTAAATAAAAAAAAAGATAGTTATGTATGAAAAGAGTGTACGGACAGGTGCATATCAGGAAGAGGTACAAGTACAGGTCAAGTGCTTTATCTCCATGGGACTAACTCTAGCCTAAGGACAAAACGGAATGATGCAATGTCATATGAATGAAATATGGAAATTCCAGGATGTGCACCCCCCACCCCCCCCCCACCCCCCCCCACCTCCCCCCCTCTTCTGGGAAGAAAGCGCAGGTAAGGAACCCATAATGGAATGAGTAAATACAGACATTACGACAAGAGGAAGTACTGTACAGTATGTGGACAAGAACAAAATGTTTTTTGAAAAACTCATGAGTATTTGTCAGTGAGGAGCACTAAAAGCCATATGAGAAAAAATCAGTGGTAATGAAGGAAAAAGGGACATTTACCAAAAAGAGAGTGTAGATACTTAAGACGAGAAAATTATATAAAAAAATCTTAACCCAGTTATTAATCTTTAAACATAGGTGCAAGTATGGGTAATGTGCAAGAACCCCCATCCACTCCCCAATAAAGGAAGGACAGGAATAGCAGGCCAAGAGACATAAGATACAGGCAGGTAGGACCTTAGAGTGAACCTCGGTTTTTTTTTGGCCCCTCCTCCCCACCCCTCTCGCTACCCCTTCCCCTGCCCAACGCCCCAAACGTTTCACCCCCCCCCTCCCCCAACCCCAACGCAATACAGGGAAGCCCGGCCTGCCTGTGGAAAAGGACAGATAGGAGGAGACAACGTGGTGGGGGTAAGACCAAAGCCCTGTGCCGGCAATGTCTGCTGGTCGAGAAAGATTATGTAAAAAACCCTGATTGTAGCAGGTACGAGGGGATGTCATGAGCTGTTGCCTGAATGTTTGCGTTACGGGGCCCGACATAATGCCGACATAGCGCGAATCACCACAAGCACGTGTTACCTAGCGTTCTATCGGTCTTAGGTGCCACCCGTAATGCCAACCCCGACACTGGCCTGGTTGAGTTCCAATATGTATGTGTGGTTTGTTACCGGGCATAAACGTTATGATGCACCCTACCAAGTTGTTACAGCTGGTACAGGAAAAAAGCGTTTAAAAACGGGAGTGTCACGTTCGGTTGTAGTTACAAAAATGAACACATGGAGCCAAAGTAAACTGACCCAAGGACGGGAGAAAAGCGTTACAGCAATGCATGGTCCTAGGACATGGCAGCCATCTCTCGAAACTCCCTCACCCGTTGCCAAAGCCAGAAAGCGAACAGTGTCGTGGAAAGACGTGTGCAGGCGTGGGTATTAAATAGTGTAAGAGGCAGACCGAGAGCAGTTTGAGAGCCTCCGCCAGGACCGTTGAGGAGGATATCTGGCCGCAGGGGCTGGTTGATAAGCCCAAAGACAGGATCGCATGAAGTAATACAACTCCTTGGTGAGGTACGGCCAACCCCGTGTGACACAACCTCTCAACTGGTACCTGAAGAGCAGACAGGCGGGGTTCCTAAGTGGGTGGGACATGTGGGGACGCGTCTCAAAGAAATAGATGAGGTAGTGCAAAAACGAAAGCCCCCGATGGGTGTGTGTCCATGACATGTTGTGTTTAACCAAGAAGGAAAACTGTGCCAGTCGAGATTCGGAAGTCTGCCATGTAGATTGTGGCTAGTGGAGAGGAAATTTGAAAGGAAATGATCGACCAAACTTAGGACTAGCCACACTATATAGAGTATATCAACGGCAAAACAAAAATAAAGGGACACAATAACAACAGCTTAGGTTAGAGGGTCAGATTATATGAAGACACAGTGGGTATGTTGTGCAATTCTGAATGATACAGAACATCCGTGTTGTGGAGGAGGATGGACTAATGTAGAACCTGTGGTGGAATTGAACGAGATACAGGGAAGAGTCGATAGAAGGTCAACAAGGATGAACTTAAAACATGGGTTGGAAGAATTGGACGTTGGAGAAAATATATGGCGCCCCAGATACCATTGCTGGATGGGTATTAAGGAGAGAGTTTCCAGGTTGGACTCGGAAAAGTGCTCAAAACGGCTAATATTGAGCAACACGGATATATTGGCATTCATCACCCATCCCGCTGTCTTCAGTTAAAATCCTGAGGCAATATTCCGTCTGGCAAAGCATCTTATTTATGGGCTAGTTTCAAACTTTTCGCGCGGTCGCGGGTCGCGCAGACGCGTAGAAAATGCATTATGGGTTTCGGATCTGCAAAAAAAAAAACCGAAAAAACCGATGAATTTTTTGTGAAAATATTACGTTCGTAGAGATTTTCCCTAGCACGTATCTGCTATCTCTATCCTGGTAACACACGAGCGGGGTGGGTGGTGGTGGTGGAGAAAGAACAGTGTGCTGCTTGCCGCGTGCCAGGCTGGGTGGCTGGTTTGCCAACCGCTCTCCCGCCTTAGTACCCTCACGTAAGAAGAACGTCACTCGGTCGGCGGTATTCTGACATAACCAAACATGCTACAACAATGATTCGGGTGTCATTGGAAAGGGCATTGAAATTCTCTACCAACTCTACGTTGCCCTTTTTTTTTTATTTCTTTCCCATTTCGACACACCACCCCGAGGGACCATTTGTCACCTACTTTGTACCTAATTTTAAATGACCTCATTCTACAATTAGATACAAAATGGAAAAAAAAGTAAACACGGACAATTGAAACTACACCTATTGGTTAGTACCCCCAATGCATGAAAACAATTAAGAAACAATATTTAAATGAGGATTTTGATTTTAAACAAAGTTGATAAATTTACACACTAATTCTCACCTACACTCACAAAATCTTGTCCTAGAGATATTAATTAATTTTGGAAAATTTCTCTAGTTTTTAGGTCCCCTATACGTGTACCAAATATTATGACCCAATACAGACAAACATCCACCGACACACAGTTCTAGAGTAAAAGCCGGACGCTCCCCTTAACCCGTTGAGCAGCCCGGCTAGTTAATATTTTGTTCACCCCAGTCCCAAGGCCTTTTCTCTTCTTTTTGTGTTGTTTGCTAAAGGGAAGACAAGGATGAGAAATGAAAACAAAACAATTAAAAAATCACCTCGGAATTTTTTTTTTTTTTGGGGGGGGGGGGGGGAGCCTCAACAAAATTTGTTGAGCCAAAATGGAAGAGAATGGTGAGAAATGAAGAACAAAAACAAATCGCCTCGGTCATTTGGGGGGCGGGGGGGGGGGGAGGCGAAAGTTCGTCTCCCCCGCATGACCACCGCCCGGGAGAACTTAGGTGAAAACTGAGTATGGCATTGTACGGCATACATCCTAAGGAGTGTCTCACATAAATTATCAAGACGCTAGCTCCCATACGACCGAGGAGTAATGAAGGATTCAAAGTGGCGGTGAACTAAGGGTCTGTAAAGTATCCCCACTCAGCCCACCACCACCCCGGCCGCGCGGCTGTCTTGGCCCCGTCAACACCTACCGGCCCGGCTACCCACCACAACACTACGGTACCTCCCCCTCCTATTCTCCCGCCATTTCCGACCTTACGAGCCACGTAACTGATTTTAATCTGCCGGACGCACGTGTTCGCGTCGCTGGGCGTTGGTGATAACAAAAACTGCCGACGCATCACGTGCGCCGCTGGGTCTCCGGGGTTAAGAGAATGTTCTGAACAACTCGTGCGACCTATTTTGAATCTTGTTCAACACTCATTACCCCAAGGGGGACCTTCCCTTAGACTGGAAACACGCCCCTCTACCTCCCATCTCTTACCAGTGGCCATAAAGAAGACCCGCTACATTATCGCCCGGTATCCTTAACGAGTGTTATATGAAAGCTTTGTGAAACGCTTATTAGAACAAGAGGGGGTGGGTCTGTTGGAGGCGGAGGGAAATAATTTCCAGCCGGCAGTTCGGGTTCAGACAAGGTCATTCGTTGTACCACAAATTTGTTGAGTTACTCTGATAGGGTCCTTGACCTTGTACCCGGGCGGGAGGGGTGGGTAGATTGTGTTTACTTAGATTTCAAGAAGGCATTTGATACAGGTGCCTTCATAAGAGATGGTTGTGAAAGCTCAGGGACTGCTGGGCGGGTTGAGGGAGTCTTATTCACGTGGATGGACAACTATTTACTTGGGAGGGAAAATGCGAACAGTAATAAAAGGAAAATTCTCCTCGTGGAAAACGAGTAAAAAGCGGTGAGTAGTGCCTCAAGCGATCGTGGTTGGCCCCAATCATGTTTTTGGTTTTCATCAAACGACCTGCACATGGGAATCGGCTCATATATAAATCTATGTTTGCTGATGATGCAAAATTAATGACGCATATTTACAAGTAGGAGTAGCCGGTGTTGTTGTTGTTGTTCCCTAAGCTGCCTGGCCGAGACAGCCCCGCGTCCCCTGCGAAAGGCCATGGCCACGATCGGGCTTTCCCACAGAGCTCTCATTGAGTGTAGATTGTGTTTGTTGGCGTAAGTGGTTGTGTGAAATGCAGTCGTCTATGATGTGGTTAATGGTATGGGGCGTTGTCTTACATCCCGGGCAGGCATCGACAACGGGAGTCATCCAGTCTCTTCTGATACCAGCCTCAGGAGAGCTGGATGGTGTCCGCAATCTCAGACTGGGCCAGGTGGACTCTGTCCTCGCGAGGAAGGGAGGATTCGGAAAGGATGGAGTTTCGGGATGAGTCGTGCATGCAGCTGCGTGTTGTCTGTGAGTGAGTGGATGCGATCGGTGAGAGATATGAGTGTGAGTGTGCTTCTGCAAGTTGGTTCGGGGTGGGCGCCTGGAGGGAGAGAGGACAATAATTGTGTTTGATCCCGTGTAGGTCTGTGTGCTGGGTCTGTGGGTGTGTTGCCATTGTAGGTTTAGTGGGTGGTCTTGGTTCGTGGAGGCTGCTGCAGGGAATTGAGTGCCTCTCATGGCCAGATGGTCTTTGACTTTGATAATTTTGGTGTCTTGATGTAGGTGATCTGTGGGTGTGAAGTAGCTGTGCAGCTGACTGACACGATCTTCAGGGCTTTGTTTGGAATAGTCGTTAAGGTTCTTATGATGTGTTTCAGCTAGGTTAGACGCCCAGGCTGGGCTTGCGTGTATTACCTCACTGATTCTTATGTATTGTTTATATACTTGTGGTGGTAGTTTCTTTGTTGTGTTCAAATTTTGTGTGAGCAAGTGACCTGAGGGCGTTAAGTCTGGGGTTCAGTTTCTTTTTAATGTTTGTGGTGTGTGCTGTTTGAAGGTCATATGAGTATCATATGTTACTCCTAGGATTTTGGTTGTGTGTGTATGTGTTAGGGGTATGTGTTGTTTATGGTGAGTTGAGGGATGTAGTTCGGTTTCTCCTGTCCAACTTGGGAGCAGGGTTGCGGTGGATTTGGCTGGTGCTAGGATTACGTCGTTGTATGTAGTGCACCAACCATGTAGTGTGGTGAGATAGGGTTTGACGGAGAGGAGATCTGTATGATCTTTTTGGGTCATGGTGTGTTGCATGTGAGTGTTATGTCATCATGCACTAGGAGGCTAAGTTTATTTGGGGCGTCTCTTATTGGGTTGTTGTTATATGGTGCATGCCAGATTGACCGATTGCGGGCGATAGGACGGATCCTTGTGGGACTCCGTTTGGAAAGTTTTCTGATTTTAGGGACTGACCGGCAAAAGATACGTGTGGCACATCTGCTCTGCTAGGAAGTTGGGCAGCCACCTTTTTGTGTTGTTGTGCATGGTTGGGTTGTAGATTTTGTGTGTTAGGTTGTGGAGGGGGATGGCATCGAAGGCTTTACTAATGTCCGTGTGGCTCATAGTGCTCCTGTGGTGGTCTAGCTGAGTTGAAGCAGTCCGCAGCCTATATTTGTGTAAGGGCTGTGAGCAGAAGCCCGTAGTTGTGAGAGACCGCTGCCATGGCCTAAAGCCATGTAAAGTGTTGGAGCTAGGGGTAGGTCAGGTGTAATTAGTGGTATCATACTAGGCGTTCCATGACTTTGGAAAGGGGGAGCAAAGAAGTGTGATGGGGCGGTGCGAGGAGGGTAGCGTGGGGTCTTTGTTGGGTTTGGGTGAATGTGATGATGATAACCAGGCTTCACAAGGTCTGGTATTGTGTTGTGTGAATAGCTGTTAGTTTGATACTGTTAGTGAGTGCTTGTATGCCTTGTGGTACCAGGTTTCTGAGGTGTATGTTGCTTATGTTGTCTAGGCCACCGGCGGGTGAGTGCTTGAGATTGTGGATGATATGCTTTGTCTGGTGATTGGTGTAAGGTGTAGAGTCAGGGTCTGTGTGGGAAGTAGTCTCCTACGTAGGATGACAAGTAGGTTCCGTCGTTGTGACGGGTTTAGGTGGCTGCACATGGTGAAAAGTGATTGAGGAGAGTGTTTGCTTGTTGTTTACATGAAGGAGTTAGAGTCTGTTGTTGTGATTGCAGCATGTGATTGTGTTGTGGTGCTGTTGGAAAAGTGTGATGCTGTTTAGTGTTCGGTAGAGTTTTTTGGGGTTTGTTTTGTGATAAAGTGTTTGTAGGAAGTTATTACAATTAGGTTTTAGTTGTTCTTGTATTTTGTTGTTAGTTTGGGTGGTGAGTGCTTGAAGTTGGTTTTTTTGTGATGTCTTGTGTGTGGGGGGTGCTGGGGAAGTGTTTTATTTCAGTATGTCGCGTTGCTCTTGATGAGGTTTTGAATTTCTGGTGTGAAGTTGGGGTTGTGCTCTTCCCTGTTACCTCTTGGAATGTGTTTCTTGTCAGCGTTTTGGATAGTTTTATTGAGTAGTGTGTACAGCATTGTTGATGTCTAGTGGGGGGTGTACTGTTTAGAGTTGTGAAGTGTTGTTTCTGTCTCATTTGTGTATGCTTCACAGTTAGCTATTTGAGAATTGGTGTATGTGGTGTGTGTGGATAGCTGGGGTGAGTAGGTTTGGGTGGTGATTAATGATCGGGAGGTGGTCAGAGCATAAGGGTCTGACCCACCTCCAGGATGTTGTGGGGGCGAGTTCTGGGGAGACAAAAGGTGATGTCAGGAGGATGATGGGTTATCGAGGGCTTGGTGAGGAATATGAGGTATGTTGATGGATTACGTTAAGGAGTAGTTGTGCAGAATTACAGAGAGACCTAGATAAATTATATGAGTGGAGTCAAACTTGGGAAATGGAATTCAAACCAACGGAGTAAGTGTCAGGTTCGGAGATGGGAAAAAGTAAATATTAGACTTTCTTGGGGAGATAAAATAGGAGATGAAATAATTAGTAAAGCTGGGGAAAACGCAAACGGCCTAGGGGGGTAGTTATGGCAGACAGCTTGTCACCTGAACAAGCATATAACATAAAATAATGGTGGTGAAACCTATGCAGTGTTGACTAACATGAGACTAGCTCTGAATTATTTAGATGACAAAGATGTTAGCAAAAAAATAGGGACAATAATACGACCAAGACTGGAGTATGCAGCTAGCCAGAGTGGCGTGGTCGTCCACACCTTATTAAAACATAATAAAAAAAATGGAAAGAGTTCAAGAGAGGGTGCCACTAAGATGATAGCTAGCCTTAGAGACCTGCCATATGAGGAGAGATTGGAGAGGCTAAAGCTGCCCAAATGCTGAGGGAGAGGACGAGAGAGAGGTTGACATGATCATGATGTTTAGGTGCTGTGAAAGGTTTTGAGAAGATTGACCAGGGGAGATTTTGTGGTGAGGGATGAGGGAAGAACAGGGGGTCATGAATGTAAGTTGAGGAAAGTGCTATGTAAGGTCATGAGGTAAGGAAAGTTCAAGCTTAATTGGGTAAATGTAGAGAGAGAGACAGGACAACACAAGCTTAGGCTCAAAATCCTGTATTAGGTGGAGTACACACATCCCACGATTTGTGAAGGCCAATGAAGGCCCCTTAGGTCACCAATCGATACCAAGCGGGAAAAGGCGGAGACCGAAAGGGGAACTCGACTCGGGCACCATCGCTTCAGATGAGCGTACCAGGCTAGGGTCGGCCCAGAACGGCTCTGAGCGATCAGACCAAACTAAGCCCAGGTACCCCCTCAGATGTTGAGGACTTTGCACCTCACGTGCGTCGGGTGGTGGTGGGAACACACAATTCGGACACGACACCTGCTCCAGGTCGTCGAAGAACGGCATGTAGGGAAGGACCAGATTACCGGGGGGGTTGCTCTGTCACCTCGACAGAGCAGCAGCCCATAGGTTGGCAGTCCCGGGCAGGTAGGTGGCATGCAGTGTGGATGGCATAAAGGTGCTGCGTGGGGAAAACAGTTTCTCCGTTAGGTACTAAAGAACGGCGGACCTGGACCAAGGAGACCGGGTAGCTGTATGCAATGAACCGCAGTTGTGTTGTCCATCCTGAAGGCCATCAACCTGTCGGTGAGGGCCTTCCCATGAACCCTCAGGAAGAACAACGGGACTAACAGTTCTAAGACGTGTACGTGTAGAGCGAGGGAGGCCTGACCACCTGCATTGGATGTAGGGGTCCCGTGTAGGACTGGTAACCAATCAACATACCCTCGCCACATTTGTGTCTATCCAGATGGTCGGACGGCGGCGAAAGTCCAGGGGAGTGCTCTCGCGAAGCGTGCCAACTTCCGAACAACCCAGTGTGTCAAATGCAAATGGATTCGATGCGCGGCGGGAATCGGCCGACGCCGAAGTGGAGGCAGTAGAACCACAAAACGGAAAAACAAGCCCTGATGCCTTGCTGAATTAGGCGTTCGATGCTGAGCTTTCCTAAGGGACACGGTCAGCGAAGGCCAAATTGAGACGACCCGATCAGCGAGTCACAGAGTTGTCCTGGGAATCGAGATCGAGTGCAATGCGGCAAAAAAGATTACTCCGAAATTTACGACCGCAGTAACTCGACCTCCCTGTGGGACAGTCGCGCTCGCCATGTCCCAACATGTCGAGGCCCGCAACGGCACATCTTGCGACGGCGGGAGGTATGGTTTGGGACCGGTTACTTTGAAACCTACCCGTGTGACGTGGTGGAACGACAAGGAGAAATGTCGTGTACACAGCGTGTTGGAAGAGTTTGCGGCGATGAGCCACTCGTCCAAAGGAAACACAGGAGCTGAAGACCCTGACTGAGCGGGGAAGGCAAGGCCTTGTCCGAACGAGGGTCGTAAAGACTCGCGGTGCGATATTGAGACCAAAAAGGGCAACAACGTCTGAACTGTGAACACCCTGTCGTGCAGCTGGAGCGCCAGATAACCCTGGAAAGCGAGGAGCTATCGCGTACATGCCCAGAAGCATCCAGGACGATCCAGGGATACCCCCAGCAAAGGGAAGGAGCGCCAACCGCACTCGCAATGACGGTAAGCATCCGAAAGTGGTAGTTCACGATATGCAGATTGAGGGCACGACAGGTCGACTACCGGTCACATCGCATTCGCCGTCCGTCATGGGGACCAGAAAGACATGCGATGTATAGACCCGGGTTGAGGCGAGACTTCCCGACATTTCCCATCCATGTGCCAATGGACAGAATAAACTTGGCTACGTCTGGGGACTGGCCGATGTCTGGCAGGCCTTCTGAGTGGAGGCTTGGGACCGCCCCACTCTAGGATCAGGACCAGCTTTACTACACCGATGTGCCCACGATCGGCGAGGCCACTGCCGATGTCGATGAGTGGGGACGAACAAAGACAGGTAAGGGCACCGTGTGTGAGATAGTCACCAAGATCCGGCGAGAGATTGCGCCGGCCGAGGACACAATCGCTTCAGGCCTACTCGCCGAGAGGAAGCATCAATAACGAGTTGACGAGAGGGGCGAGGTGGTGAGCGACAGCCCATACTGATGTCGTTGTAGGAGAATTCACCACCCTGGCGCCTACCCGCAGAAGGGCCCCGCCAAGCCTGGCGTCATCGATACGAGCCAACCAGCCGACCCCAACTTAGGAAGGAAGCGGTGGAGGGAGGGTCGGGACACCCCAGGTGGACGGGGCGTGAAAGGAGCCCCGCAGCCGCCAAAGAGGTAAGTCCCTTGCCATGGAGGAGCTGAGAAGAGACCCTCCGTAGCGAGTCTCAGAAAGCAAAAGCTAGGTGCGGGACATCAGCCAGCGCCATGTGCTCCAAACGGACCACCACAGATGACCTGCCGACAACGCGAGGCCTCTATGGATAGTACACCGAAGGTCGCCGACAGAGTTTGTGGCGAGCTGCAGTTGCTCTCGCCGTAAAGTGTTCCCCACCCTTCTGGAGCTTCCCCAGACGGGCTTGAGCTTCAAGAAGCCTGAGGTGAAGCCGAGCTAGGTGCAACTTCAATACAGAGGGTGGAGAGACATGAGACGAGCAGTGCGCTGTCGGAGCTTGTGCTCCTGCTCCAGGGCACTTCATCTCTGGTGGTGTGAAGGAGGAGTGCGGCATATGTTCGAAAGTTAACGTAGGGGCATTGAACCAGGCAAATACTGCGATGAGACCCGGACGAAGCCAGGGACTAGGTTCGACATGTATGAGCAGTCGACCGGAGGGAGTGGTGAAGACCCCTCCTCTGACCGAACCACGAAGTCGATGGCTTCCGCCAGCCACAATCCCAGGAACCGTCCTCGAGATGAGGGAGCGAAGATCATGACGGTTACCCTCCAATTCCCTGAGCATTCTTCATCAGAGGAAAGGACCGCAATGGCAGACAGAGCGGGCGCGTTAACATGTATGTCGTGCGGAGCAACGTTTCCGACCAGAACTTGGGAGACAAGAGGGGGACCCTGAGGACGGTACGTAAAATAATGGAGATCCGCCCTCCACAGGATGAGCCCCTGATGTCAACATCTGGGACTAGGACGTCCAGGGTCAAAGACACGAAAGTGCCTGATTGACGTTGACCTGCACCTGCCCACTCTGAAGCACAGGGCGATCCCCCTGTGCATGCGTAAGAGCTCGCTCCGGGCGGGACGCCGCCACGTTCCTCCAAGACGGACGGGCTCTCAGTAAATGGGAAAGGAAGTAACGTTTAGGGATACATTAGACTTCCTGAGGGACAACGGGGATCGTGGACAGGCTGACCAACCAGCCAACCAGTCCATTCACCAGGTAGTATGACCAAAGAAGTCGATGCCTGCCTGGGACGCGAGACGGCGAGGAGGGACACAAACGGAGCAGCAACCACAGGTTGAGCAGGTTTAGTAGGCAGGTGGTACACAAAAGGCGGATAAGGCTGGTGCGGATGGAGGCAAAACGTTCAGAAGTGGCTTCCTGAAGCCTTGCCTGGGCCCACTTGTATGGATGAACTGGAGTTAGCCATCCAGGTTTGTCGGCTGGTGGTGAAGGCGATGACGAGACGGAAAGTTTTGACGATTTCAGAAGTCTGGGTGACCCGACGAGGCAAAGGCGTTTGCTATAGCGAGGTGGACTCGCTTGGCGAGTCGTCTGAACTAGATTTGACCTCATCTCAGCTTCCGGTCACCCTCGTCCTCAGGGGCCATACCGTCCTCCTCCCGGCCAGCACCGAAGACCTCGCTACCAGACACCGTGTACGGAAAGAGGGACGCTACTGAGCTTGTATACCGGTGAGAAGTGGTGGACTACCACTGGAAAAGTCCGGGTCTAATTACGAAGGAGACCTGGAGTAGCACTGGGTGACAGAATAGGAGTGGCAGTATCAAAAAACAGGGCCCCAGCCTTTGTAGGCAAGAGGAGACGGTTGGTAACATCGGCGGAGGCGCAGACGGTAGATGGCCCAGGAGGATCGCACAGGGGGGAAGCGAAAGGGCGGAACCCATGGAGTCGTTAGACCGTCTGCGACGTTGTGAAGGAGGGCGGCGCCTCGGTCAATTACTCTCGGATGATCGCGGAAACAGGAGAGGAAGTCCCCGAACGATAGGCACTTGAGGAAAGGCGGCCTGGCGCCTTGCTAGACCCCCGAGGAGGGTTAAACAGGGCGCGCACCCCCTAGTCCATGACGAAGCGTGGAATCCGAGTGGAGGTGGTCCTGGACATAGAGTGCTATCCCCGACCACGTCTCGCAGAGGCGAGACATTGCCTCATCAGCGTACAGGCGATGTAGGGCGAGACTCACAATGGTCAATAGCGAGTGAGACACGGACTACACCTCCGAGGGTTTTAAACCCATCGCGGCTGCAGCATGCGACATGGGTGGGACACTATCCATGTCCAACGCTCATGGAAGGTACGGGCACACCCATGGATAGTGCGCAGGGAGGAACGTGACCAATCCCCACAGCAATCGGAAAGTAAAAAAGCTACTGATGTACAATGTATGAAGCACAGGGAATGTGAGACCATGCAAAACAGTGTGACATGACCCCTGAATCCTAGACCAATGGCAGTACCCCCTCCCCCTCTCCCCTATTTGGAAGGATAGGATGAAAAGGGCCCCCTTGAAAGGATGGCTATAAGGGAGTACAATGCATGTTGGTAGCAAGCACAAAAAACTTAATAGAGACCCCTGAATAAATACAGGCACAATCAAGCGCTCACTAGGACATTGAAACTGGAGCACTGTTTATGAACAGCGTGTATCCCCCCCCCCCCCTTGTGTGAGGTGACAGGGTGAAGAGGTACCCCCCATGTGGAGGGTCAGGGAGAGAGGGACCAGGTGAACCAGAAACATTGCGAAGAACACACCAAAAGCCAAGGTCAGAAAAGACAAAGGGGCAGGTTCACGGCACAAGAAGAGTAAAGCATGAAAAGCCTAATAATTGAAGAGGATAGAATACACAGAAGGTTGAAGGTGATGAGAGGAGAAGATGAGAAGATGACCCAGGAGTACCAATCAGAGCGAGGACGCATGTGGAACACAGTCTGATCAAAAAGAGCAGGTCGTGGAAACGATCGCAAACTGAGTCCCCATATAGAGGCCAAGGCAAAGTTCACATAGCACCGAACCAGAGCGGATCGGACCTGAACGGGATCCGCTCCGCTCTGGGGCGGGGGCGGAAACACCGCTCTGGAGTGGAAGGTAAGCCGTGCCAAGAGCGGAGGGTGCTGTATGTCGAGAAGGAGTTGCCCTGGTAGGCCTCGGCATTCGAGGGGAGCGTGATTGGGTCCGTAGGAATATGGAATAGCGAACCGACCTAGCGCGGGAAATAACGCTCCAGGGCCGGGGCGGTTTCAGTACCCCCCGAGTCTTGAGGTCGCTGGGCATCAGTATGCAAGTCCGAGGGACCCCCCCCACCCCCCCCAGACCTCTAGCGGCCAGCCTTAGCTCCGGGTTGAAACTAGTTAAAAGGAAGAGAACGACACTGCGGGAATTCCCGCTACAGGGCGGGTGTGGGTAGGCACTACACAGGTTGAACCTACAAAA